>ML661893.1:723210-847226 GCA_007570785.1 Antilocapra americana | reverse complement strand
GCAAAAATCCTCAACAAAATTCTAGCAAATAGAATCCAACAACACATCAAAAAGATCATACATCATGATCAAGTAGGCTTTATCCCAGGGATGCAAGATTTCTTCAATATTCGTAAATCAATCAATGTAATACACCACATTAACAAATTGAAAAATAAAAATCACATGATTATCTCAATAGATTCAGAGAAAGCCTTTGACAAAATTCAACATCCATTTATGATAAAAACCCTCCAAAAAGTAGGAATAGAAGGAACATACCTCAACATAATAAAAGCTATATATGACAAACCCACAGCAAACATTATCCTCAATGGTGAAAAACTGGAAGCATTCCCCCTGAAATCAGGGACAAGACAAGGGTGCCCACTCTCACCACTACTTTTCAACATAGTCTTGGAAGTCTTGGCCACAGCAATCAGAGCAGATAAAGAAATCAAAGGAATACAGATTGGAAAAGAAGAAGTAAAACTCTCTCTGTTTGCAGATGACATGATCCTCTATATTGAATACCCTAAAGACTCTACGAGAAAATTACTAGAGCTAATCAGTGAATATAGCAAAGTTTCAGGATATAAAATCAACACACAGAAATCCCTGGCATTCCTATACACTAACAGTGAGAAATCAGAAAGAGAAATTAAGGAAACAATTCCATTCACCATCGAAACAAAAAGAATAAAATACTTAGGAGTATTTCTACCTAAAGAATCAAAAGACTTGTATATAGAAAACTATAGAACACTGATGAAAGAAATCAAGGAGGACACAAACAGATGGAGAAATGTACCGTGCTCATGGATTGGAAGAATCAATATAGTGAAAATGAGTATACTACCTAAAGCAATCTATAGATTCAATGCAATTCCTATCAAGCTACCAGAGGTCTTTTTCAAAGAATTAGAACAAATAATTTCTCAATTTGTATGGAAATACAAAAAACCTCGTATAGCCAAAGCAATCTTGAGAAAGAAGAATGGAACGGGCGGAATCAACCTACCTGACTTTAGGCTATACTACAAATCCACAGTCATTAAGACAGTATGGTACTGGCACAAAGACAGAAACATAGATCAATGGAACAGAATAGAAAGCCCAGAGATAAATCCACGCATCTATGGACACCTTATCTTTGACAAAGGAGGCAAGAATATACAATGGAGAAAAGACAACCTCTTTAACAAGTGGTGCTGGGAAAACTGGACAGCCACTTGTAAAAGAATGAAACTAGATCACTTTCTAACACCATACACAAAGATAAACTCAAAATGGATCAAAGATCTAAGCATAAGACCAGAAACTATAAAACTCCTAGAGGATAACATAGGCAAAACACTCTCTGCCATATCCCAAAGCGGGATACTCCATGACCCACCTCCCAGAATATTGGAAATAAAAACACGAATAAACAAATGGGATCTAATTAAAATTAAAAGCTTTTGCACAACAAAGGAAACTATAAGCAAGGTGAAAAGACAGCCTTCAGAATGGGAGAAAATAATAGCCAATGAAACAACAGACAAACAATTAATCTCAAAAATATACAAACAACTCCTGCAGCTCCATTCTAGAAAAATAAACAACCCAATTAAAAAGTGGGCCAAAGAACTTAGACATTTCTCCAAAGAAGATATAAAAATGGCTAACAAACACATGAAAAGATGCTCAACATCACTCATTATCAGAGAAATGCAAATCAAAACTACAATGAGGTACCACTTTACACCAGTCAGAATGGCTGCCATCCAAAAGTCTACAAGCAATAAATGCTGGAGAGGATGTGGAGAAAAGGGAACCCTCTCACACTGTTGGTGGGAATGCAAACTAGTACAACCACTATGGAAAACAGTGTGGAGGTTCCTTAAAAAGCTGCAAATAGACCTGCCATATGACCCAGCAATCCCACTGCTGGGCATATACACCGAGGAAACCAGAATTGAAAGAGCCATGTGTACCCCAATGTTCATCGCTGCATTGTGTACAATAGCCAGGACATGGAAGCAGCCTAGATGCCCATCAACTGACGAATGGATAAGAAAGCTGTGGTACATATACACAATGGAATATTAGTCAGCATTAAAAAAAAATTCATTTGAAGCAATTCTACTCAGATGGACGAAACTGGAGCCCATTATCCAGAGTGAAGTAAGCCAGAAGCAAAAGCAACAATACAGTATATTAACGCATATATATGGAATTTAGAAAGACGGTAACGAGAACCCAACATACGAGACAGCAAAAGGAACGCAGATGTATAGAATAGACTCGTGGACTTTGTGGATGAGGGTAAGGGTGGGATGATATGGGAAAAGGTCATTGAAGCATGTTAATTTTCATATGTCTAATCAATCGCCAGCCCAGGATTGATGCTTGGGGCTGGTGCAGCGAGATTTCCCAGGGGGTAGGGAGGAGGGAGGGGGGTTCCGGAGGGGAAGCATATGTAAACCCATGGTGATATCATGACAATGTATGGCAAAAACAATTAAAAAAAATAAATAAAATAAATAAATAAATAAAAATTGGATAATTTTTAACTTGTATTGATCTCCTTTCAACTTCACTAACCTCTTTTTCTTTAGTCTCCATTGTGCTGTTAATTCCATTAAATGAATATTTCATATCTAATACTGTCAGTACTAGAATTGTCAGTTGGTTCTTTTCTGTAATGTAAATTTTTCTTTTGATAATCCCCTCTCATTGTTCATTAATACCATTTTTTTTCTCTTTAAGTTTCTGAACATATTTCTAATATTAAAGTCCTGGTCTTATAATTACATCAGAGGTGTTCTGGGGGTCTATTTCTATTACTTGCCTTTTCCTTTGACCATGGATCACATTTTCCCCTTTCTTCTCACACATGATAAAGTTGGATATTGTCAATGATACATTTTAGATTTTATATTTCAAATTTTTTCCTTTACCAGGATTTGTTTTACCAGACAGTTAAGTTACTAAATGGTCATGTTAAACTTGTGAGGGATTTTTAAGACTTTTTTTTATTTAAGTATAATTGATTTACAATGCTGTGTTAGTTTCAGGTGTGCAGTAGTAATTCAGTTATATCTATCTGTCTATAAAGTTTTATATATACTCTTTTACAGATGTGAGGGGTTGATTTTATACATTTCTAGGGTATGAGTGTTTATGGTTTGTTCCTAATCCTAGGGAGACTCCTTTGATCCTGAGAAATTGTCTTTACCCTGTGTCATAGCCTTCCTGGGCTGTTAATGGAAAGCCCAAGTCCTTTATGAAGCATTCCTAACATGGTGTGGTTAAACCTCCAAGGGCTGTCTCCTCTGAAGTTGGCAAAAATTGGAATATCACTATAGGCATATTGCCTTGCACTGTTGATTTCTGCTTGGTTCCTTGAGTTCTTCACAAGTCCTATTCTGGAGTTGGCCAAAGATTTGAGAGGTGTTTATATACAGATTTTGGTGCTTCTTCCTCCATAGGTTCTCACTTTGCTGGATTTTCTCCATCAATTTCTAGCCATTCTGGTACTATTGAAATCTTTACACATCTGTAGCCAATAAGACTGCAGTGTTCTGCTTGACTCTTAACCAGTCTATATCACATGGACCAAAGAATGCCCTCAGGAAAAACCCAAATGAATATGAATCTTACCCCATGTTGTTTCCTTCTTTCATGGGTAGAGTACTTTCCAATTTCTGCCTGCTTTTGATCCCTCTTGGTGTCTTAAAGCATTTCATTCACAGTTTGTTATCTTCACTGATAACTAGATTAGTGCAATACAATCTACTCTATTATTACTGAAATTAGAACTTCTTTTGACGCTGGGTTATTATATTTTTTTCTTAGAGTAATAGTTCTATTATTATATTGTATATTTTACTATATTAATATTTCCCAGTTATTGTAACCACTGCTTTCTTAAGGAGCAAATAAGGCTAGGAGAGATTAATTTACTTTCTTGAAGTTACCCATCCTGCAAGTGGCACAGGGTCTGGCTTTAAATCCTCTAACTTCTGCTATAAATCGAAAGTCTTGGGCATTATAGTAATTCAAGGTAAAGAATGGAAAAAAATCATGTGACTTCAGGGGAAAATTCAGCATGTTTGTGGTAGGCACATCCTGTGTTTATTCAGTCTGTATTAAGGGTTAAGACTTTAATATATCAATTTTGAGGAAGATACAATTTAGTCCCTAATAACTAACCACTGGTCTCCATGTAGCATCTGAAATGACCAAGATCACACAGTTAGATCTAAGAGAGCCGCTCATTCATCCTACCTTGTTTAGGGCTTTCCCACTGGTGGGTAGTCCTTTGACTGAGTTTGTCAAGAAGGGCTCTTCTTTTCTTTACCTGTTAGGTAGTCAGGAGACCTGGGTAAGAACTGTCCTTACAACCCTAAACTATCCCTGACTTTGTTGCCTGCCTGAAACTTCCACCATGAAAGAAATTTGACTGGATAAATGCATGGCCTTTAATAGTATAGATAGCCTGGTTAGAGGTAAGTCATTTAACATTTTAGCTTGAATTATTAGTATTAATAGTTGATGTATTCCTTTATGATATGAAAGCTTCTATGGATAAATACTAATTGGAAAACCTAATTTAAAAATTAGCAACACATTTTAATAGATATTTCTTTGAAGAAGATATAGAAATGATCAATAAATATAGGAAAAGATGTTCAACATTATTAGGGAAATGAAAACAAAAATCACAATGAGAGAGCACATCATACCCATTAGGATGGCTATTCTGAAACAAAACAAAATACTAGAAACTCACAAGTGTTGATGAAGCTATGGGAAAATTAGAGCTCTCATGCATTGCTGGTGAGAATGTAAAATGGTTCAGCTGCTGAGGAAGACAACTTAATGGTTTCAAAAAAGACATAGAATTATCAGAGGATACAATAATTTCACTTCTAGCTAAATACTCAAGGGAATTTAAAAACAGGCACTTGAAGAGATACTTGGAAACCAGTGTTCATAGCAGCATGATGCACAGTTATCAAAATGTAGAAACATCCCAAATCTCCATCAACAGGTAAATGAATAAGCAGAGGTTTATTGTAAGATTCCACTTATATGAGGTACCTAGAGTAGGCAAATTCATAGAAAGAAAATAAATTGGAGGTTACCAGGGCCTGGGTTTTTTCCAGTAGTCATGTAGAGATGTGAGAGTTGGACTATAAAGAGGGTTGAGCACTGAAGAATTGATGCTTTCAAACTGTTGTTGGAGAAGGCTCTTGAGAATCCCTTGGACAGCAAGGAGATCCAACCAGTCCATCACTAAAAGAAATCAGTCCTGAATATTCATTGGAAGGACTGATGCTGAAGCTGAAGCTCCAATACTTTGGCTACCTGATGAAAAGAGCTGTCTCATTAGAAAAGACCCTGATTCTGGGAAAAATTGAGGGCAGGAGGAGAAGGGAACAACAGGATGAGATGGTTGGATGGCATCATCGACTCAATGGACATGAATTTGAGCACACTCTGAGAGATAGTGAAGGGCAGGAAAGCCTGTAATGATCCAGTCCATGGGGTTGCAAAGAGTTGGATGTGCCCAAGTGACTGAATTACAATAACAAAAGGCCTCAGGAGAGAGAAGGAAGAGTTATTGTTTAATGAGAACAGTTTCTGGATGGTGAAGAAGTTCTGGAAATGAATAACAGTGATGGTTCCACAACATTGTGGATGTTTAATTAATAAATAATTTGATTTACTTATTTCAAGTTTAAGTTTATTTATTAATTTAAATTAATTGAATAAAGTGAGTAATTAATTTAATTTAATTATTAATGGAGTTTAATTACTCAAAATTGATTTAATTAACATTTTATTAATATTAAATAAAAATGTTTAAGTGATATTTAATATCACTCATATGCTTAAAGATGACTAAAATGGTAATTTATATATTATGGACATTTTACCAAAATAAAAATATTTTAAAGTGAATTAGAAATATTATATTGAAAGATGACCCACACAACTTTGTATAGGAATGGTATATAGTCACAAATTTGGATTCCCTCTCTGACTTACTTTACTCTGTATAACAGGATCTAGGTTCATACCCTTCATGACAACTGACTCAAACCACTCCTTTCTATGACTGAGTAATATTTCATTGTGTGTATGTACCACAACTTATTTATCCATTCATCTGTTGATGGACATCTATATTGCTTCCTTGTCCTGGCTACTGTAAATAGTGCTGCTATGAGCATTGGGGTACATGTGTCTTTTGAATTATGGTTTTTTCAGTATATGTGTCCAGTAGTGGGATTGCTGGATCATATGGTAGCTTGTTTTTTTAAAAGAACCTCCATACTATTCTCCATTGTGGTTTTATCAATTTACATTCCCACCCACAGTGCAAGGGGATTCCCTTTTCTCCAAATCCTCTCTAGCATTTATTGTCCATAGATTTTTTTTTTTTTGATGATGACCATTCTGACTGGTGTGAGGGGATATCTCATTAATGTGTGTGTGTGTGTGTGTGTGTGTGTGTGTGTGTGTATGTGGAATCTAGAAAAATGATACCGATGAACCTATTTACATGGCAGGAATAGAAACACAAATTTAGAGAATGGACTTGTGGACATAGCAGAGGAAGGAGAGAGTTGGCTCAATTGCGGGTAGCACTGACATACATACAGTATCATATGTAAAGGAGATAGCTTGTAGGAACATGTTGTATAGCACAGGGAGCTCAGCCCAGCACTCGGTGATGACCTAGAGGGCTGAGATGGCTGTAGGTTGAAGGGAGGCTCAAGAAGGAGGGGATATATGTATACATATAGCTGATTCATGATGTTGTACAGCAGAAATCAACACAATATTGCTAAGCAGTATTCTCTAATTAAATTAAAAAAATGTAAAGAATAAAAAAACAGATGTCCATTTACAAGATGAAATTATAAGAGGCCCAAGAAAGCAACACAACATATCAGGGTAACCTAGCAGAGAAGGAGAGACCAATAGTCAAACTGGTCCTTGTCCTTGATGTATGCAATGAGTCTTGGTATTTAAGGGGGTGGCATTATCAATAAACCATAAAGCAGATAATTTTTGAGTTCCTAAAACTCTGTTCTAAACTCTGTCCTAGGTACTTCTGGGGATTGTCTTCTGGGAACTTAATAATGTAATTTCTAATCTCAAGTATTTATAATCTGGTTGGGAACAACAGTTTAATCACACATAACACAATTTTTGAGAAATGCAAGATTAAAAATTTAAGAGCTAGGTTGGGTGGTTTAAAAGTGTGAAGTTCTAAAGTAGGGGGGATTTAGCAAAAGAGCTGGTGGTGTCTGGGGAGGTAGTGACCTTGAGAGGGGTCCCAGTTGGCTTAATGTGTTGATAACCCAGACATGTACTAGATCTGCTGCAGTCTGATGCATCTCCTCACAAATACTGAGCAGGGGCCTGTGGTTCCAACAAGAGACTAAAAGATGTATCAAACTTGCCATGAAAACTGCGCTAACTAGATTAGCCGCTAACATGGATTGAGGCTTTCATTGGGATTAACCCCAATTGCAGTGAATTGGTTTCACTTTTTTGTCCTTTTCTTTCCTTTCCTTGTAACTTGGCTGTTTGGAAGAGCCAGGTAGGACAGTGGGTACAATACCCAGGTTTAGTTTTCTGGAGTTAAAGAAATATGGTGAAGGAATTTTTTTTTAATGGCCTTTCCCTGGTTTTTGTACCCTGGGGATTCAGTTAATGGGTGAAGAAATCTTGCCGGTGAATCTCTCCTCACAAGTTTCTCTGTCTTCCAGCCTTGAAGGCTCTATTGCTGCTCTAGCATTTCTCATGATGTGGGGAGGCTTGAGGTCAAAAAGACCACTTCAAATCGTCCCAATGTGGAAATTACAGAACTGGTGTTTGCGAGACTACTTCATGGTGGTTTAATTAATGAGCTCCATTTCTAGAGAGTTTTCCAACTTCTTGATGGTACTGTCATTGCTTCATTGATGAAGAACTGTCAGCAAAATCTCATCTTCGTTTGCTTTTTTCTCTTTTTTTATTGCCTCATGTTCTTTTTCCTTCCCTGTTAATTGAGTATTGCCAAAAGATTAAAACTAAGTCTTGGTACATAAAAATGAATAAAAATTCATAATTGATCCTTACTAAATGTTTTCTAAACTGAACTGATGGAGAAGGAAATGGCAACCCACTACAGTATTCTTGTCTGGAGAATTCCTTGGACACAGGAGCCTGGTGAGCCTCAGTCCATAGGGTTGCAAAGAGTTGGACATGACTGAAGCGACTTAGCATGCAAACTGAACTGAATATATAATCATACACTCTTGCCATTGGAGCCTCAGCTTGGCATTCAAGTCTGACCATAAAATGGATGTACTTACTCTTCCATTCTTCTCTGCATGGAATCTCTTATCCAAAGATGCCCATCTCTCCTTTTAAACACAGTGTGCACATTTCATAAGGCAGCTCTTTTCTCTGTCACTCCATCTTGACTCTTCAACTCTCATTCCTAGACACTTTATCAAACATCACTCTAGATCCTGTGGTTCTCTCCATCCTTTACCTGCCTCTCATTCTCTGTGCTTCACTAATAATTAATGTGCACACAACAGATTTTATCACTGACTCCTGGCAGGTGCTACCAGACTAGAGTGTGTTTCCGTGTTTGTCTCTGTTTCAGTATCATTGGGACACTTTATAGGCTTTTCTCCACATCACCACACATTGAATGATTGCTTTTGCAGTTTTTCAGGTCTTTATGGGGCACCTAATCCCAGCATTGCCTGGAGTGGTTTTTAGAAGCTCTTCCTTTAATTCTCCAAGTTTTCAGTCGGCTTAGATACTCAGCCTCAGCTCTGGTTCCATTGTACTTGGGCCTTATGACTCAATCTGTGATTAAAGTCTAGAGTCCATTTATATTTGGAGTTATCTTATCACAGTAAATATAAGTAAAATTGTAATTAACTGATGTTTTGTCTGTATGACATGGATATTTTGTTAATTATCATAGTCATATTGCCCAGAAGAGATTCTGACACATATTAGCCACTTTACTAGTTGTTGAATAAAGAGTTAATGAATGTCCTCACTCTGTGGTCAGGATCAGAGCCCAGTATTGGTTGGGGTTAAGGCTAATTTTGTGCCCAGGGTTAGCTGGCAGTCTGTAGCTAGTTTCAGGAGTCTGGTTGTTTGCAGCTGAGGTCAGGTTTTACTCTTTGAGTCAGAGCAGGACACAATTTGTGGTGATGCTCAGGGCTGAGCGGGAGGCTAGGATTGGGAGTCAGAGTCCCGTCGAGGGAAACTAGGCAAACTGGTCCAAATGGGATCAGATTCTTGATCTTAGGCTCACTGCATTGAGTGCTAAACCCCAGAATTAACTATGGACTGGGAATAGGAAGTTTAGTAGAAAATCTCTCAGAACACACCTACCTGATTACAACTTAGAGTAGTAGCCAGACTCTATGACAGTTATACCCCCTTCTGGATGGATTTCAGGTAGTTTTCAATGGAACCTTAAATAAAGGGATCTTCTAACTTCATCTGTTGAAGTCTTCATGGTTTGGACCCACGTGCTCACTTCTCTTTGTGCCAGTCAAGTGTCAGTCCCTGACTCCTCGGTCTCTCTGACTCTGCTGCTGTGTCTGTCTTGAGTCACTCTGGCTGTCTGGCTGTCTGCCTGCTCATTTTCAGGTTTCTTTGTCCTCTCCTGGTTTTTAGCAGTCACCTTGCTGGGTTCTTGCTGAAGCAGCACTGCTCCCAAATGATTAGTAACTTGGAAAATGCCTCTGAATATGGTAATAGATTAATCCCAGTAGAGAAGGAATAACTTGGAGGCCAGATGCCTTGGAAAGGAAATGACTACTAGAAGTTCTCTATCTAGATCTGGGCAAATTTCCTCCCTGACCTAGGCTACTGCTTAGATACATAGAACCTCCTTGTAGCACCTAAACTTCCACAGTCCTGTTGAGTGGTGAACCCTAGCATTAGCTTTGCACTGGGGATGGGACGTTTAGTGCCATTGCTTCTTACAGCACCTAAACGTCCATGGTCCTGTTAGTATTTCATTATCAAAATGTACATTTTATGGTCCTACACTCTGATCTCTCCTTTGAGCTGACTCAGATTTTGATCTTGGATTTGTCACAAATCTGCTTTATACTTTGCACAAACTATTAAATCTTTAGACCTCAGTTTATTCATTTGTAAAATGGAAAAAATAGTCTCCATGAGGAAAAAAGGAGGTAATCAATTTGTCAGTGCTTTGTATAATAAATTGAAAAGCTTTGTGCAAAAGTAAGGATCAGTTTTATGGGTCTTCCTATATAATTCTTTTTTCATCTTAGAAGAGACATTTCTTTATGCCTTACAGTCATAAATAATACAAGGTTTGTCTGGTGGCTCAGATGATAAGGAATCTGCCAGCAGTGCAAGAGACCTGAGTTCAATAACTGGATCAGGAAGATCTCCTGGAGTGGAGCATGGAAACCCACTCCAGTATTCTTGCCTGGAGAGTCCCAGGGGCAGAGGAGCCTGGTAGACTACAGTCTATGGGGTCGCAAAGAGTCAGATACCATTGAGTGACTAACACTTTTTCACACACACGTGAATAATACAGATATTGGAGGTCAGGGACATACGTATTTGTCTGGAATGATGGGTACTTTGCAGGGATTTTATTGGAAACTGATTTTGTGTAGATATTCCCTCTTTTGATTAAACACAAATAGTTGTTCACATGCAAATAATATGTAAACTTGTACATGACATAGGGAGTAATTTGAGGACAGAATCTTATCTTTTCTTACATATTATCATATTTTCTCAATTAGTCACATTTTATTTACTAGAAGTTATATGTGATTGTGATTAGGAATATGTGTCATTATCAATTTATAAAAGGAAAATAAAAATGAAAGAGAATGAGACAGGGTTATGAAGTGGAGAGTGCCATTGGTTTGAACTGTGGTTCAAAATTGGGAAAGGAGTATGTCAAGGCTCCTATATTGTCACCCTACTTATTTAACTTCTATGCAGAATACATCATGCAAGATGCCAGGCTGGATGAAGCACAAACTGGAATCAAGATTGCAGGGAGAAATAACAATAACCTCAGATATGCAAATGATATCACCCTTATAACAGAAAGTGGAGAGGAACTGAAGAGCCTCTTGATGAAGGTGAAAGAGGAGAGTGAAAAAGCTGGCTTAAAATGCAACATTCAAAAAACTAAGATCATGGCATCTGGTCCCATCACTTCATGGCAAATAGATGGGGGACAATTGAAACAGTGACAGACTTTACTTTCTTGGGCTCCAAAATCACTGCAGATGGTGATTGCAGCCATGAAATTAAAAGATGCTTGCTCCTTGGAAGAAAAGCTATTATCAGCCTAGACAGCTAAAAGGCAGAGACCTTACTTTGCAGACAAAGGTCCATCTAGTCAAAGCTATGGTTTTTCCGGTAGTCATTTATGGATGTGAGAGTTGGACCATAAAGAAAGCTGAGCACTGAAGAATTGATGCTTTTGAACTGTGGTGTTGGAGAAGACTCTTGAGAGTCCCTTGGACTGCAAGGAGGTCAAACCAGTCAGTCCTAAAGGAAATCAGTCCTGAATATTCACTGGAAGGACTGATGCTGAAGCTGAAACTCCAATACTTTGGCCACCTGATGCAAAGAGCTGACTCATTAGAAAAGACCCTGATGGTGGGAAAGATTGAGGGCAGAAGGAGAAGGGGACGACAGAGGATAAGATGGTTGGATGGCATCACTGACTCAATGGACGTGAGTTTGAGCAAGCTCTGGGAGATGGTGAAGGACAGGGAAGCCTGGCATGCTGCAGTACATGGGGTCACAAAGAGCTGGACATGACTGAGTGACTGAGCAACAGCAACAACAACAAAATGGCCAAGAAAGGCCACCTCTGAAGGTATACCTTTAAACTGAAGCTGGAATGACAAAAAGGGTAAGTCATGCATAGATTTAGGACAATGAAAAAGCAAAAGGTCAGTGTAGCTGGTGCCTTATGGGCAAATGGAAGGGTAGAAGATGAGATAGATGATGAAATTGTCCAGAACATTTTAATCTGTTGATGCTTAGTGCATCAGAAATCCAATTAATTTAAGCAGTGAAGTGATATGTTTAATGTATGTTTTTAAAGGATTGGTAGCTTATTCTGGCTATTTGTAAATAATGGATTCTAAGACTGAAATTATATCAGACTCAGGGAGACATGCTGGAAGGTATTTCAGTAGTCCAGATGAGAAATAATAGAGGTTTGGATTGGGGTGTTAGTAGTGGAGATGGAGAGAAGAGAAAGAATTCAAGGTATATGTCAGACTTAGTGGAAAATTAGATGTTGGAAGTAAAGGAAAAAATTAATTTGTTGTCATAATATTTTAATATGTTTCTTCATCTCTCTCTTTGTAGACTGTAAGCTTCTTGAGGTCAGTTCAGTTGCTCAGTCGTGTCCAACTCTTTGAGACCACATGGAGTGCAGCATGCCAGACTTCCCTGTCGATCACCAATTCCTGAAGCTTGCTCAAACTCATGTCCATTGAGTCGGTGATGCCATGCAACCATCTCATCCTTTGTTGTCCCCTTCTCCTCCTGCCTTCAATCTCTCCCAGCATCAGGGTCTTTTCCAATGAGTCAGTTCTTTACATCAGGTGGCCATTGGAGCTTCACTGTCAGTCCATCCAATGAATATTTAGGACTGATTTCCTTTAGGATTTACTGGTTTGACCTCCTTGCAGTCCAAGGGACTCTCAAGAGTTTTCTCCAACACCACAGTTCAAAAGCATCAGTTCTTTAGTGCTCAGCCTTCTTTATGGTCCAACTCTCACATCCATAAATGACTACTGGAAAACCATGGCTTTGACTAGATGGACCTTTGTCTTCAAAGTAAGGTCTCTACTTTTTAATATGCTGTCTAGGTTGGTCATAGCTTTTCTTCCAAGGAGCAAGCATCTTTTAATTTCATGGCTGCAATCACCATCTGCAGTGATTTTGGAGCCCAAGAAAATAAAATCTGTCACTGTTTCCATTGTTCCCCCATCTATTTGCCATGAAGTGATGGGACCAGATGCCATGATCTTAGTTTTTTGAATGTTGCATTTTAAGCCAACTTTTTCACTCTCCTATTTCACCTTTATAAGAGGCATTTTAGTTCCTCTCTACTTTCTGCTGTAAGGGTGGTGTCATCTACATATCTGAAGTTGTTGATAGTTTTCCCTGCAATCTTGATTCCAGTTTGTGCTTCATCCAGCCCAGCATTAAACATAATATATTTCACAGATAAGTTAAATAAACAGGTGACAATCTACAGCTGTGACATACTCCTTTCCCAGTTTGGAAGCAGTCCATTATGAAAATATTACTGAATTAATGAGTAAAGCATGTGTACAAGTAATGCATGAATACAAGTACTAATACATTACCTTAAAGGAAATTATCCTTTTCCTACTTATGATTTAAAAGCCCTATGTTTGTATTTGGTATGTATTTTTTGCTTGCTTTGCCTCTTCATAACTGAATTTTAATAGTACCAGAGCAGCAAGGTGATATTTATATTAAGGCCAACTACCCCAAGTTAATTTGTGATATATAAGCCTATAAACAGTGGCAACTTTATTTCACCAAGGTAGAGATTCTGTGAACGTCATCTTTCACCTTGTTAAAGCCTGTTTCTCCTAGCAGCTTTGCTTTTGGGCAGTTGTTAATTGACTAAAATTGATTGCTCATTGAGAGTTGAGACTAGGTAATCAAGGCTAGAAATTCGAGCTCCAAGTTTCGTCAGACTTTCTGCAAGGTCTCCTCAGCCTAGGGAGGTGGACTTATTGAACAGGGACTGGTATAGATGGAGGAAGCTTTAAATTGGAGCTGCTTTTCCATAGCCTTTGGAAAGCTGCTGATTCATCTCCTAAACTAGGCCAGATCAAAGGTAAAGCTCAAGAAACTTTCTTAGGCATTTGCTCTAACAAAGGAATGAGAGTTTGGCCTTCCACACAGAAGTAAAGTGAATTGTAAAGTATATCATCTCATGGGGACTACAGAGACTCTACTGACTGCTGTGGCCCTGCAAGGAAACTTGAAATGCTTATTTTTACCTTGATTTAAAGCATCAAAATTTCCCTCGCAGATGCTAATATTATGATGAAATTGGACTATGTGATCTATTGTTCATGTCAAAGCTGATATTTTAGGATATTAGAATTCTTGATCTCTGAATAGAAGTCCATGGGATTGTAGACCTTTCTCCAAGTTATAAACCAGGCACAGGCTAATAAAGCCATTCCAAGTTTTTTCAATCCCAGCCACGGTTCTTCCACTCTTATGGTCCTGAGGCAATGGCTTCAGCCAGAGGAAGAAACCTGGTCATCCTGAGATACTGGAGCTGGTAGCACATTGGAGATCAGCTAAGATTATTCTTTGTTATTTTTTAGAATTTTACTTTATTAAATTTTTTTATGATTTTTAAGTTTTCATTTGCAATTATTACAAATTATTGGCAATATTCTCCATGTTGTACAATTACATCCTGAGCCTATCTTACACCTGATAGTTTGTGCCTTCTATCTTCCCACCCGTCACCCCTATGTTTCCCCTCCCCTTTTCCCTACTGATAACCAACTAGTCCTCTATATCTGTGAGTCTGCTTCTTTTTGTTGTTGTTGTTGTTTTATTTACTAGTTGGTTGTATATTTTAGGTTCTACATGTAAGTGATATCATAGAGTATTTGTATTTCTCAGACTGACTTATTTCACTTAGCACAGTGCCCTCCAAGCTCATCCATGTTGTTGTAAATGGCATAATGTCATTTAATGGCTGAGTATCATGCCATTGTGTGTGTGCGTTACATCTTCTTTATCCATTCATCTGTTGATAGACACTTAGATTACTTCCGTATCCTATCAGTTGTAAATAATGCTGCAAAAGCAGAAAATTACCAGTAATTAAATTGAAGCAGTAATTTAAAAATGCCCAGGAAACAAAAGTCCAGGATCAGATGGCTTCACAGGTGAATTCTACCAAACATTCAGAGAAGAGTTAACACCTATTCTTCTGAAATTATTCCAATAAATTGCAAAGGAAGAAACATTTTAAAACTTATTACGAGGCCAAGATCACCCTGATACCAAAACCAGACAGATACATCACAAAAAGTATTCGTTGTGTGTCCATTCTTTCCAATATTCATTCACAAAGCATTTATCAACCATGTAACTCTTCATATAGGAAAATTAAGGCCTAGAGAAAGGAAAAGATTTGACTGAAGTTATCCATTTGGTGGCAGATCTGAGATGAGACAGAAACTAGATACCTTAATTCCCTCTTACGCTAAGCAAAAAATGCCGTTTAATTTACAATTTCATCATTGATGTAGTTCAGTTCAGTTCAGTCGCTCAGTTGTGTCCAACTCTTTGCGACCCCATGAACTGCAGCACGCCAGGCCTCCCTGTCCATCACCAACTCCCGGAGTCCACCCAAACCCATGTCCATCGAGTTGGTGATGCCATCCAGCCATCTCATCCTCTATCATCCCCTTCTGGTCCTGCTCCTAATCCTTCCCAGCATCAGGGTCTTTTCTAATGCATCAACTCTTTGCATGAGGTGGCCAAAGTATTGGAGTTTCAGCTTCCACATCAGTCCTTCCAATGAACACCCAGGACTGATCTCTCTTAGGATGGACTTGTTGGATCTCCTTGCAGTCCAAGGAGTTACATCATTGATGTAACTACCTTCTAAATTACAGAACAAGTTGGTGTCAACACTGCATTAGTGTAAAAGAAGCTATTTTATAGTCCTCAATCACTGACTGCATGGAAGCTTGGAAAATTGGAAATAAATCACTTTTATTTACATCTGGTGGGTTCAGGAACATCTGAATAAGAAGCAGTTGAGACTCATTAATCTAGAGTTGGCTAATTCAAATTGAGATGCATTCCATGAACTGTGAAGAAAGACTTTGCTAAGGCAGTCACCAACATATATCTAATTTCAGGACTGTCCCTTCTCGAAAGCGTTTTAGAGCAATTTCAGACTAAATGAGAAGAGTAAGCCAAATTAAGAAATACAGTGACTTGCAGTTTTCTATTACTTACTAAAACAAGTCAAAGTAATTGTTTCCTGGTGCGTATCCTTAGTTAATTTCATTATAGTAACAGATGGGAATGATAAAAAATTAACAAATAATTAAAAATATAAGTGCATGGTTCTAATTTGTGTGACAATGTTTGAAAAAAGATTTTCTCTAAGTTTCCTAAACATTTCCTCTGAATATGTTCAAATAAAAATTTGTTTAATAAAGGAGGCATTTTGGCTTAAGTTAAACTAGAGTCAGAATGATTCTGTTCCAACACATAACAGCTATGTACTCCCAGGAAACTTTATCAAGATTTTGGAGCCTTGGTTTTCTCAATAGTACAATGAGCACAATGATATCAATTTTGTAGGATTGTTGTAACATTTTCATCTGGCAAAACATGTTCAGTGTTTAGTGCAATGCCTCTAACATAGGTGTGAAATGGTGGTGGTGGTGGTTTAGTCCCTAAGTCGTGTCTGACTCTTGCGACTCCATGGACTATAGTCTGCCGGGCTCCTCTGTCCCTGGAATTCTCCAGGCAAGAATATTGGAGTGGGTTGCCATTTCCTTCTCCAGGGGATATTCCTGACCCGGGAATCGAACCCAGATCTCCTGCAATGCAGGCAGATTCTTTACCAACTGAGCTATGAGGGAAGCTCAGGTGTGAAATATGCTCATTAGATACTAGTATTACTGTTGTATTTATTAATATGAATATTAGACATTTCAAATAATGCTTCCCACTCTTAAACTATCACAAATTTTATATCAGCAGAAGATAGTGAATGCTAAGTAAGTAAAGAATATTCTCACTGTAAATATCAATATTGGTGAGCCTATTGACCTTAGCAGACCCAAGTCTGACTTGTTAAAGGAGAGACAGGATACTCATTCCCAGGAAAGCCTCAATGAACTTTGAATTATTTAAAACCATCCACTTGAAAGGACATGAGTCCTGCATGACAGCTTAGGCCATTATTCTGATATATAGTTGCTTCCAAAGCTCTGAGTGTAACCTGTATCCCAGCCAGGCTGCAGGCTAGTCAGGCTCTCGCTCTATTGACTTGCCAAGGGGAATTATTTATTTGGCACCAGTAATATGCTCTATACTATATGGCAATGGGGATGATAATAATAGCTTGGGTTTGTTTGGTACCTTCTCCCCAAGGAATTGAGAGGACATTCAGATCCACAGGGAAGGGTAAACTTCCATATTGCTTCTCCTAACTTATAGCCCTGGCAAACCACTTTAGGATGATGGTAATGTTGATATGTATGTTGGGGAAAATGTCAGTGGGAATGGAAATGAAGAATAGAGGAGGTGGAGGAAAATAGAAAATTGAGAAAGAGGAGCTAGGCAAAGATAGAATGAAAGAATTGTAATTTCAATGCTGTAGGAAGCAAGAAGAATCTTTGAATTGATGTTATAGGAAACCTGCAGAGTAAAAGATCCCTTAAAAATATATCACTTCTATTTCTTTTAGGAGTCAGATCTTGATCTTGCATTCAAAGATAGCCATAGTTGAGGTCACCCAACCTATATAACTTTCTCTCTTTTGTCCTCAACCTTGCCTGGATCAAACTCTCAGGGTCTAAAAATCCTTATCTCAGAAGCAAGACATCAAAATGCACTCAATCATAATCTCTAATGATAGAGTCTCAACATGGGAAGGGGTGAAAGTGGGAAGCACCCACTTTCTTTGCCTTTGTCACTTCCTCAAACAGCAAACCCTTCTCAAATAAGTGAGATATTTGGTTCTCAAACAGCCTTGATTATAAAAATCTTGTTTCACAAGATAAGTCACTCCAGTGTTCAGAAGCCCTGAGTGTCAGAAAGGTCTTTCTTTATGTTGACTTGAAATCTGTTTTCCTCTAATAGCTAGTTACATAGGACTTGCTAGCCATTGTTCTGTGTGCTGCACATACATAATTCCCAAGCTTCCCAATAATAATGAAAGATAGCTATTATTATCCTCATTTCTTTAAATAGGAGAGAATAAGACTCAGGAGAATTAAATGGCTTGTTTAAGCTGATAGAGCCATATTCAAAGCCAAGTCTATTTGATTCTGTAACCTGTTCTCCTTCCACTTCTTAATTAATGTATTCCCTTCCCTTTCATCTATCAAAACCCTACTTACTTGCTTATAAGGTTACCTTAGATTCCAATCTTCTATGAAATCTTTTTTTTTTTACATCCTGAGGTGTTGAATTTTTATTATGAGCCATTTTAGCAATTTAATTTTGTAGAATTCTTATAGCTCCTACTCCATTACATCAAGTATTATGAAATCTCTTCTACTGTGAACTTAAACTTTAACTACTGTTTGATTCTTTAGAGTCATGGAATACCGGAAGTGAAGTGCACATTGTTCAGTGGCTAAGCTGTGTCTGACTCTTTGCAACCCGATTGCCTGCCATATGGGTCCTTCAGTATCTTCCCTGTTCTTCAGTATCTCCCAGAGTTTGCTCAAACTCTTGTCCATTGAGTTGGTAATACTATTCAACCATCACATCCTCTGTTGCCCTCTTTTCCTCCTGCCCTCAAACTTTTCCAGCATCAGGGTCTTTTCCAATGAGTCAAATGATAATAGTTCATGATTTTATGAGTATTGACTATGAACCATGCATTACTCTCAGTGATTTTCTTGCATTAATTCATTTAAACCTTGTAAAGTATGTACATATATTATTTCCATTTTATAAATGAGGAAATGGAAATATCAAGAAATTAGTTCATTTTCTGTGATTAATAGCTACAGGTTCAGTCAGTTAAATACTTTGGAATGGAAAGTTATTTTTTTAAAAAGCTTATTTGTCAGCAAAACCTGATGTGACTTAGGCTGATCTTGTGATAAAGCCTGACATGACCACACATCAGACTATCTATAATTATTTATGTCTCTTAATATTAATATGTTTTGCTGCAAAAATATTTATGTGTTTAATTATTGAGTACTACTCCAGACCTTTCTCAGGATAGAGGTATATTGTATAATATTTGTGTATTATTTATCTAATTCTGTCTCCCCAGCCCTCAAATAGTGTTTGAAAACACATGGCCATAAAATCTTTTGCAGAAAGGATTAAGATCTGTACTTAGTCATGTACAGAACCATGTTTTAAGTGAGGCTACTAGATACCAGAGCATGGGTCCATAATAATTATGTCAGCTTAAAGAAATGTTTTTTGGTTGAAGTATATTTGATTTACAGTAACATATAAGTGTCAGATATATAGCTAAGTGATTCAGTTATATACATATACATATAATTTTTTCAGATTCTTTTCCCTTGGAGGTTATTGCATACTATTTAGTATAGTTTCCTGTGTTATGCAACAGGTCCTTGTTAGTGATATATTTTGTTTATAGTAATGCATATATGTTAATCTCAGACTCCTAATGTATCCCTTCCCTGCCTTTGGTGACCATAATTTTGTTTTCTGTGTGTGAGTATTTTGGAAATAGGTTGATTTGAGTCTTTTCTTTCTTTTAGGTTCCACATATAAGCAACATCGTATGGTATTTGTCTTTCTCTGACTTCCTTCACTCAGTATGACAATATCCAGGTCTGTCCATGTTGCTGCAAGTGCCATTACTTCAGCCGTTTTTACGGCTAAGTAATATTCCATTTCATATATGTACCGATCTTCTTTATCTGTTCATTTGTTGATGGATATTTAGATTGCTTCCTTGTCTTGGCTACTGTGAATAGTGCTGCAATGAACATTTGGGTACATATAAGTTGTTGAATTAGTTTTCTCTGGATGTATGGCCAGGAGTGGGATCGCTGGATCATATGGTAGTTCTATTTTTCATTTTTTAAGGAACCTCCATACTGTTCTCCATAGTGGCTACACCAGTTTACATTCCCACCAGTAGTGTAAGAGGGTTCCCTTTCCTCCACACTCTCTCCAGCATTTATTATTTGTAGACATTTTGGTGACAGATGCCAGCTTTTCTAATATTCCATGCAAAATATAAGAAAACTAAAAATCAGGGAAGAACAGTGACTTGGCCAATATTATATAAGTGGTGAAATACATGTTTTTCATATATTAGCAACCTTTAAAGCAGGACACTTTTCATGTTGGCCTATAACTAATCTCTTAGCTCTCTGGGGACAGAAGCGTTACCCGAGACGCAGGCATTTCTCTCCTGTGCCCACCGTGGCACAGTGGTTAAGAGAACCTAAGCTTTGTGTTCACAGGGACCTGTGTCTAAATTACATCTCCATCACCTAACGGTCAGCATGTGGCTATGGGTCATCTCGCTAAGCAAAAGACACAATGAAGACAACACTAAGGGGACAGAAGGGAATGGTGTGTATAAAATGTAGTATAGAACAAAGATTAGACAACTGTAAGTTTTTCTTCTTCATGGATTTTTGATGACTGAGTTTAGACTAACAGGCTTTGGTATCCTCTCTTTTTGTCTTTCATAGTGTTAGAAACAACCTCTGTGCTACAGCCTCTGGGTCTCACCTTTTCACTGTAGTAAGAGAACAAGCCCTTCTGAGAACTCCTTGTTTTGTTGCCAGCCAGCTGCTCATGACCCTAACTCAGTGAGGCAACCATGGAAGTGAAAATGATTTATCTTTCATTCTTAAAAGAATGGCATTTGGAGCTTGACTTAAGACACCTCAATTTTGGGCTGTATAAGTAGAGAAAAACTTCCACAAAGAAAGCATTCATAGTTATTTTATAGAGAATGAGTATTTAGGCATTGAGGAGCTCTGTCAATATTTAGTTACTAAGGAAAGGAATGATATTTGCATGAGCTAATCCTTTCCCAGCTTTTAACTAGACCATATCGAGAGTGATTTACACTGAACTTCAACCGGTCCTTTGATTTCCATTAGATAGAATTTACTAGGTACAAACCAATGATTCGGTTTAACCAAAATGGTGAACGCCAGCTGGAAGACTGCCTGCCTTAGAATCACCATGGAAGCTTTTTAAAATACAGAGTTTTGGCCCCCAGAGATTCTGCGTTCAGTAGTTCTGCTAGGACCCAGACATTTATATTTAAGTTCCCAAGTGGCTTTGATATGTAATCAGGTTCGCAAATGACTTTTCAAAGCAAAATACCAGTCTCAGAATGGAAGCGCATTTATTATTTAGCTTATTAATTTGTTATAGGGTCTGATTTGAGTCCTTTTCCAGTGCTAGTCCCCAGGTTTCTAATTTGTGAAGTGGGAAGTCAGTTAGCTTATCTCTAAGTTGTTTCTGGTGCTGATGTTTTATGATTTTATTTCTGAGGGTATAGTAACTGCAGTATATGGCTCTAGTCTGCTTTGAGAGATAGTTTGTTGCTGTTGTTATTTTTGTTATCATTGTTGTTTGCCAAGATAGGCATTGTTCTGTAACACAAGACATAATGAACTGGGTGTTGATGCCAATAGTTTGGATGGCAGTCCAGATATGCTTTTAAAAAATATTGTGATAAAAACATATAGTGTGAGATACACCCTCTGAACAAATTTTAGAGTGAATAGTACATTATTGTTAACTACAGTCACAGTGCTGTACAGATTTCTAGGACTTTTCCATCTGCATGACTGAGATTTTATACCCAATGAACAGCAGCTCCCCAGCTCTCCTTCCAGCTAGCCCCTGGGAACCACCATTTTACTTTCTGCTCTGATGAGCTTGACTATGTTACACATCTCCTATAAACAAAATCACAGAGTATATGTTCTTATGACTGGATTATTTCCCTCAGCATAATGTTCTCAAGGTCTATCCATGTTGCAGCATGTGGCAGGATTCCCTCCCTTTTTATGGCTGAAGAGTATGCCACTGTATGTATGTACCCCATTTTCTCCATTCATCTGTTGATGAGTATTTGGGTTGTTTCCACCTTTGGGTTGTTGTTAGTAATGCTGCAGTAAATGTGGGAGATCAGTCAAGATCCTGATTTCAACTCTTTTGGATAAATATTCACAAGTAAGAATGCTGGATCAAGGCTGAACCATTTTACATTCCTGCCAGTAGTGTAACAGGGTTCCAGTTTCTCCATATTCTCACCAACAGTGGTTCTTTCTTTTCTTTTGTAATAGCCATTCTGACAAGTATGCAGTGATACCTCACTGTGGTTGTGACTTGCATTTTCCTGATGACTAAGTGATGTTGAGCACTTTTCATGTGCCTGGTGGCCATTTGCATATTTTCCTTGAAGAAACGTCTATTAATTTCATTTGTTCATTTTTAAAATTTGGGTTATTTTGGGTAATTATTTTTAATTGGGTTCCTTTCAGTCTTGAGTTGTTGGAGTTCTTCATATATTTCAGATATTAATGCCTTTTTGGTATATCATTTTTTTTTATGGTATATCATTTACATATATTTTCTCCCATAGGCTGCCTTTGAGGGATTTGTGATTTCAGTGAAAGAAAACTTAGACTTTTTTCTTCATTCTGTAAAAGCTTGTGGATATTCAAGCCTTTAATGTCTGTTGTCTCAGTTTCCATTTTTGCCAAAAGGGATAATAACGCCATTCTTAACTAACTCATTATCTTGTGAGCACCAGATGACTTAATATTTATTAAGATGCTCTGCATCATCCACTTAAATGATCAGCATTTTACATAACATTATCAAAATCCAACATGTAGGGTGAGTTTAGAGAGCTAGTTTCTCTTAGATTTCTCTGTGATAGGAGTCATAGAGAGCTTTTTGCAATCTTTGTTAGGTGTTAGGAAACAAACTTGTATATGACTTTTGAAATGCCTGGTCATCTATGCAACCATTCATCTATGCATGCAACTCCAGTTAAGAATAGTTAACTTCTAATAATTATTATATTCATAATTATCATAATCATACTTGAAATAATTATTGTAATATCTTACATGTGCATGGTTCTTTACCGTTTACAAAGTACTTTGCAAGCTGCATGTGTGTATTGTAGAAGTCCTTAGAGGCAATTGTTTTTCCCTATTCACATGGCTCTTTACTAAAGGTGACAGACTTGGCCTGTCTAAGAATTTTAACTATATTCTTGCTAATGAGAAACAGGGATGGTTATCTTAAATGACTGTTTATCCATTTAACACACTAACCACATAACTTGTATCCTCATGTTAATATCATCAAGCTAGTTAGAGGAAGTGGTTAATTGCTTAGGAGGTATCCAAGGCCCAGAAAAAGTCCATGACTTGACTAAAATTAAACAGAGATTTAAGCACAAGGGAAGATCTCAAGACTGAGTTTCTTCATTCAGCACAGACTCTGAACGCCTGTACTCCTGATGAACCACAGTATCCTCATCACAACAGCATGCCTGTTTGCCTCATCCCAGAGAGCCTCCATCACTGGCTCCTGGCCACCTCCTTCTCTGCAGTGCCTCAGACAAAAAAAAAAAAAAAATGTCACTCTTTTCCACGTCCTAACCCCATTCTGTCAATCCTGCCCTCACGCTGATGAAATATACTTTTGGCTGGGGGAAGAAAATTTGCAAGCCATCAACCCAGAGATGGTTGTGATGGGAGTTGCAGTGATGCAGTGACCGGGTTCCAGGGGCAGAAATTGTTCTCTGGAGAAGGCTGTCTCCTCCTCCTCAGTGGTCTCTGTATTGAGAAAGGGCACCCTGTTTGCTGTGCCAGCTTCCTTAAATTCATTATATAATATAATATAAATACACACATACATATATATTATGCACATTATTTATATGTACTCCCAGGTGCAAGACTTACAGTGTAGTAAACATACAAGAATCATAATGTAATGAACAAACACTGAAATTTATGAGTACAGCCTTTCCATTTTACAGACAGTCAAACTGAGGCCCAAGAAGTCTGAAGGATCTTGTCAAGTGGAATTGCCATGCACATAATACAGTGGCAGAACCAGCTCAGAACTCACGGAAGGCTGGCTTAACTCTGCATGGAGAAAGTACAACTACCAAACATTTCCAAAGCAACTCATATGTCTCTTTTCTATCACTTATAAAAATGGAAGCAACATAATTATGTATTTATATTTTGTTTACTGCCTTACTCCTCCACTAGACGTGGAGCTCCTTGTGGGAGGAACTGGGTTTGTCTTGATCTCTATACTATCCTCAGTGTTTTGCACAATGCCTAGTGCACAGAGAGTTCTTAATAAATATTTGTTGAGTAAATGAGCAAACAGATGAATATATTAATGATAAATTAATAAACCTGCTGGAATAAAGTCTGTTTAAGATTCTGGAATAGTAGTCTTCCCTTGGAGCAAGCTGTCCCTCCATATTTTATATCTTGGAGCATATTTTATTTTTAATGATGGCACGAATGCATTTTTCATTTTTTTTGTGTGCAAAGGCAAAAGGTCCCCTTGCTTTCAGGATGACAAATACAAAGTGATTGAAAATTATATAGTATGTTGGGGACTGGAACAGGACCAAGGATTGGCTCAAAATTATTGCTAGTATCTGACGGCATAGCTGACTGACAGAAGGAGTCTGGTTGTTCCCAAGGATTATTTTCCCCTATACTGCATCCCACCCCATCCTATGTTCTACTTTACTGCTCTCTTCACCCTACTCCTCTCTCACCCAATTACAGACCCTTGGCCAATTTTCCACGCAAAGGGCAGGGAGGGCTGATTCCCAGAGCTTGGCTCTGCTTTGCCACTCCGGGTTGCCTGAATGTTGGAGCTAGTGTTTGCCCACCTGCTAGAGTCAACTGATTTCCTTTTGAAGACATACCTCTCCTCTTCTTTCTGCTCTCATCCCCAGATGTTTGTGACCAAAGGCAGTCACAAGGCCTGGAGACACTAGTCTGTTTCGGTCACTCCTAGGCCCCCAGCTTGAGACCAAGAAGACACTCCTGTTGCATTATTTAGTCTAAGGGGGCTTCCTGGAGCCAAAGTCCTTAGAGGTGTTTAAATAGCTAGTGAGGGAGCTATTCAAAAAGCACAGTTCAAAAGCATCAATTCTTTGGCATTCATTTTTCTTTCTGGTCTAACTCCCACATCCATACATGACTACTGGAAAAACCATAGCTTTGACTAGATAGACCTGTGTTGGCAAAGTAATGTCTCTGCTTTTTAATATGTCGTCTAGGTTGGTCATAGCTTTTCTTCCAGGAGCAAGCATCTTTTAATTTCATGGCTGCAGTCAACATCTGCAGTGATTTTGGAGCCCCAAAATATAAAGTCTATCACTGTTTCCATTGTTTCCCCATCTATTTGCCATGAAGTGATGGGACCAGATGATGTGATCTTAGTTTTCTGAATGTTGACTTTTAAGCCAAATTTTTCACTCTCCTCTTTAACTTTCATCAAGAGGTGCTTTGGTTCCTCTTCACTTTCTGCCATAAGGGTGATGCATATCTGAGATTATTGATATTTCTCTTGGCAATCTTGATTGCCACTTGTGCTTCTCCAGTCTAGCGTTTCTCATGATGTAGTCTACATATAAGTTAAATAAGCAGGGTGACAATATACAGCCTTAGCTTACTCCTTTCCCAATTTGGAACAAGTCTGTTGTTCCATGTCCAGTTCTAACTGTTGCGTCTTGAGCTGCATACTGTTTGGATTAGGTCCCTGCTAATGACTTCATTTAATACCTCTTTAAAAATCTTGTCTCCAAATATTTAGATTCTGCAGTTCTGGGGTTAGAACGTCAGCATTTGAAGTTTGAGGGTACATAATTTAACCTGTAAACATTGACCTAGACTCACAGGGTTGATAGGGTGCTCAGTAATGGGCAAAATCCAAGTGGTTGGAGTGGATGGGATGAGGTATATGGTCCTAGAGATGGGTAAACACGTTAGCTTGATAAACTTAAGGTTTTTAATACTTTTCATTTCCCCTTCCTGAAAGGCATACTTTCAGTCCTGCTATGTTTCCATGAGATGAGAAAGAATTAAATTGTAAGGCTTTCATCTAAGTTCAAAAAAATCAAACACACAGGTACATGTTGAAGACATGATTTAGCAATAGTGAATGAAAGATCATGATTGTTATTTAACTTTCCCTGAGGCAGCCACGAATAGAAAATAAAGCTGTATACTGAGAAACCTAGATTTAAGTTCCTGCTTCTACCCTTTGATGGAGATGCAGACAAATAGAATTACTGACAGAAGGAATCAACCAAAAATTTAAAACTGATAATGCAATAATAGACACTTGAATGTATCATCTATATGCCAGGCACTGTTTTAAGGGCTTCATGTATATTACCTATTTAATATTTACCAGCAACTCTATGAGATAAGCACTGTAGTTACAGTCAGTGTTCAGATGAGGAAATTCAAACAAAGATCTTAAAGTAACATTCCCCATATACTCAGCTAGTGAGTCACAGAGTGGGTCATTGAACTCAGACAGTCTGACTCCAGAGTTCTGTATTATATTGTCTCTCAGGAAAGGGTTCAAAAAATTGGAGATTTTTCCAGAATGATCAGTTTTCAGATGTATATTAAATTACTACATGGAAACCCATTGTGTTTCTTCTGTATGAGTCATCAGAGTAGTTCTAGAATTAATGGTTGAGAAGATACATTGTTAGGAAGTTTTGGACTCAGTTGTTTAAAGAACTTTGAGATAGTTCAACCAGGGATTGGGCTACTGTTACAGATAGACATTTTCCCTTTTCTTTGCTTATAAAACAGTTCTTTGTTCCAGAGGACTGTAGGTCCAATTCCAAGGCATGATTCACAATAGGTCAGGCAGTCCTCTGCACCTCTGCTGATGGCTGGCTTAGGAATGGGCATGTGATCCTGTTCAGACCAGTGAGATACTCAGGAAGTCTTAAGGGCCTTGGAAAGTTTTTCTGGTTATCAAAAGGGAGAAATAGATGAGGAGAAAGACCCTAGTGTGCACCATTTTCCTTCTTTTTCTAATAGCATCAGAAGAGAGAAAGATCATTGAGCCAGTGAGGAAAACCATCACTGATTTCCTTCAAAATGGAAACAACCTTTGAACTTGGTGACTTTCTTGAGCAACCAAGGAAGTGCCACTGGTGCCACTTCTACCTAGACTTTTTATTAAGTGAGATGTTAAAAGTTTGTCTGGTTAAATATGCTGTTGCTTGTAGCTTGAATCATCCTGATACAATTGCCTCGAAAGATAATGAATTCATCAATGTCTTTGGAGTTATGCAAGCAGAACCCAGAGGCCCACTTCTCAGGAATATGATAGCAGGGGCTCAGGCTTTAGATGGGCTTTATTAGAGGAAAATTAAGGTTACTTCTAGTCCTAATAGTCTGTCTTTGTGCCCCTATGCAACCCTGGCACAAGTCACTCTGCCTGACTCCCTAAATCTCCGTGTACTGAGCTAGGCTGGCACCCACGGTTGACATTCTCTATGAGTCACTTGTATCGTCAGGCCCTTGTAAAAAGGCAGAGGCTGTGATGTCACAGTTCCTCCAATAACACAGCATCAGGGGACAGCCAGAAATAGACACGTGGAAGCCCTTGCCACTGGCGCTCTCTTGTACTCTGACACAAGTCACATTTCTCTTAGCTCAGACACCAGGCTGCTGGAGAATTGGAGAACCAAAATAGACAGGCCGTCTAGTCACCCTCCTAGAATTCCCCATCTGCTCTGACAAAGTTCTGGGGACACTCAAGGTGAAACTCGCCTAGCAGAATGTTGAGAAAGTGACAGATTTAGTGGGGCTTTGGTTCCAATCATTGTGGGCCACTCACAAGAGAAGGCTCTGAGAAAATATTGTGAGTCAGCATTGTCCTCAATGCGTTCCTGAGATCTCAAGTTGGGAAGTGTTGGAGACCACAGTCACTTCATCTCTGGCATCCTGGTGCTGTGGGTGGCTGGTGGTTGCTGAGTCTAGCAACCACACCCTTAGAGCCGTGCCAGCCAGCTGATGGAATGCCAAGAGGCCACAGATCTTGGGCACTTTTACTTGGAAACAATTTTTATGTAATACTGATGATCATAGAAGTAGATAATATTTGTAGGGATTTGAGGGGATCAGTAGGTAGTATCTACCTTTTCCCCTAAGTCTAAGCCAATTCAGAGCTGGATGCAAGAATCAGAAAAATGGTTATCAAAGTGTCAGCTCTATTACCTATGAAAGTTAGTTTGGAGGATTTGACTGAGGGATAAGAAAGCAATGGATGTCCTAATACTATATGCCAGAACAGAGCATTCTCAGACCAGGAGAGGATGTCCAATCACAGGCCTCCTTTGCTGAGCCTAGTACATCGCTAAGAGCAGACCCCCAAGTACTCTTCCACATGCACACTCAAATAAATCCCCTCTCTCCTGGGAAGTGTGAGCAGAAGTGGGAAGAGAAGCCAGGAACATTGGTCTGGCAGAAGTCCTTGCACATGGAAATACAATGAGTGAGAAATAAGTCTTTCTCTCAACCATATTGACTGAGTCTTTAATATTTGCCTGAAAATATGCTGGGTATCTGCACAAACTGTGTAGTTTAATTCTCTTTTTAACATTTTGAGGAAAGTACTGGTATTACCTATGTCTCACAAATGGATAAACAGGCCCAGAGAGATCAGGAACTTTGCTGAGGGACACACCCAGTATGTGGTGAGATGGGATTCAGAAAAAGGTATGTAGGAGGTGAGAACTCACCTTGCAGGTTTCCATGCCACATCCCCTCCTTGTCATAACTGTGTCCTGTGGCTAGGGTACGGGGAGGAGATGGGGGAACATAGGGCTCTTGATCAGAAGACTCAGACTCTGGCCCAGGCTCTGTTATTTCTTAGCCTCCATAGCTGTGGTGTCCTCACCTGCAAAATAGGAATTGTGATCCCTTTTCTGAGAAGCTCAGGAATTCCCTAGGAGGGTCAAGTGAGATCATGGTCTTTAAAGTGCTTGGTAACTGAAAAGCCTGGGGCACAGATATGCATCTGGGGGTGGGAGAGTTCTGAGTTCCATCTTCCATTCCTGCTTCCCTTAAGAACTTTCCCAGTGGCATGGCCCAGTCTCTTGACTTACAATATTCAATTGTGCCACCAGTAAAATGAGCACACTAGTCCTTGACTTAACTAACCTCTCAGAGGTGCTGTGATACTTAAAGGGGGTAAGGTTAAGACTGTGCTTTCTTTGTGACTATAGATATTCAGGAAGATGGTGAGGACCGTTAATTTTTGTGAGATGTGGTTTTGAGGACAGTGATAATTTTTGGTGATAAAATAATTTTTTTATACTTCATAGACATTTATCTGAAGAATTGAAAAGTTAGTAAATTTAGCTTTGCATTTCAACAATTTTATTATAGAAAATAAAGTATTAAAAGAAAAATCTTTAGCTAATTCAAATAATTCAACTCAGAAACATAAACAAATATCAGCTTTATAGTCAGCTTTATGTGTAAAGAGGCACAAAATAAAGACCTAAATATGAAGATCAATACCTATATATGTGTGTATCTCGCATTATGTATGTCTACTACTATTCTAAATACTAAGTGCCTTTAGCTGCTTGTTTGGCATATGTCAAGAGCAGGCTTTATTTGAGGGATGTCTTCTCCTGAAGGTGGAGGAGCCTCCCCCTTCCTGGCTTAAAAGGTAGGAGACAGAAGGCGAGGGAAGGGAGTGAAAGAGCAGAGTGAAGAGACATGGTCCTGATTTTCTCATCCCTGTGCTGACTTTGGCACAGGAAGCAGGAGGCTCTTTAGAGAAATTGGGGCAACATTGACATTCACCAGCCTAGGGCACAAGATGGACCTGCCAGTCCCATGTGGTGTGGGTTGGTCCCAAGAATACTTGAGAATGTATTTGGGGATCTTGCCAGCGTGGATTATGGTGTTTGGGGCAAGCTGGCCCTGCAGTGAAGACTGAGTGTTAGACCTACCAGGTGGGGAGACTGAATTTCCAGCCAAGCCTCAGAGAAGTCTCAGTAGGTGGGGTGAAGCCAAGTAGCCAGGGGTTCCCAGTTGAGGACAAAGGACAATGGGAAGCAATGTCCAGCCAGCCTCCCTTTCTGCCATGTAGGCCAGAGGGGCAAGTGGACATCAACTGTATAAGGGATGTGATCTCTGGACCACAATGGGCAGGAGCTATCCTTCTATCTATGTTTCTAGAGAAACTAATACTACTTAAAGTGACCATTTAGATAATAAGGACAGAGAAGATTTAAGCCACATGGATCATTTCATTCATTTTTCTACTAACTGTCAGATGAGAGTTATAGACAGCTGTAAGTTCACTTATAAGCAAAATAAATCCATCTTCATCCAAATTGAAATGTGAGCAGAATTGTATGATCCAATTACATAAAGTGGTATTGCTGTTAAACATTTCTGACTGAAAGTAAACCATCTAAATATTGAATTTTTAAATATTTAAGCAACATTAACCTTTGGCCAAAACAAGATAATATATGTAAAAGTTCCTGGCACATATTAAGTGCTAGATGAATATTAATTGATGTAATGTTGTTTGGGGTCAAGGTCAGGAAACAGAACAACTGTGTTCTTTGTATCACAGCTTTTTTAGAGCCTTAATGCTAGGTAAGATGGACCCAGAATAGCATCACTGCTTTTCCTTTGTGTGATGATGTGAGGAAGTGTGATCCAGATGAGAGATTCCCAGACCTGGTCCTGCATTAGAATCATCTGGACAGCTTCTTTAAAAATATAGATTATTTCTCCTCTGGTTCCCCTTGTGATTGTGATTCAGTATTTCTGGGAAAGTGCCAAGGCATCTTTTGAACACCATTAGAAATCTGTTCAGATGGCATTGTAAATACCAAGGGGCTTCAGTTATTTCTTTCCTTCTTTGATTGTTGTTTATTCTCACAGACCCATGTATAGGTAGACTAGAGAATGTCTGTTATGATTGTTTTGTTAGTTTTGTCTGTGTCCAACCAGCTCAGCTTCTGTCAATTCCCTAAATTCCAAAACAAAACAAAACAAGCGTAAGGGATGATGAGATATTTTGCTAGGCCAAGTCATATAAAATAGCGTCTCTCCTTTACTTCAGCAGAATACGGTCTTTGTGCCAAAAGCAAAGATTAGGTGGGAGGGGAAATCTGTCCTTAACTGGGAGAATCATTTTCTCGTTTTTCTCTCCTTCCCCTAACCCTGTTTTCATGTCCCAGAGGTCCATTCTTTCTATCAACTCTAAAACAGGAGTTTTACTGCAGTACAAACTGAATCGCAGGCAAGGTGTGTGCTAGAATTCCTATAAAGAAATCTTCCTTTGGGGTCCTAGCACTTTCTCCCACTTTTGCCACCAGTTTAGGATGTTGTTTCCTCATTGTGGCCCCCCCAGCACTTTCTGCATCATTATTTTCAGTTGGTAACCTGACCAAAACTGGTGCGCTGGCTGAAGCTGGCAAATGGCCATTGTGCTAAACATAATCATTCCAGTAAAACATGGCTGATTAGCATAGAAATCTCCATAAGCCTTTCTATTCTAATTTTGCTGTTAGGATTCTGGCCCCTCTCAGAGGTCATGCTAACCTAGTTAAGGCTCTTGGAGAAAATACTGTCGTTCCAGCTCGTTGCATTTGCATTAAAATATATTGTCCTTCATCTGACATGCTAACCAGCAACTCATCATCTGCAACTTTGTGGAAAAACTGAACTGCAGGGCACCATCCATTATTTAAGTTAGAATCCAGGAAGCTCAGGGAAAATATATGGTGGGCACCAAGACATGAAGGCCCTTATAGTTCTAACTGTGAGGACTTCACTCTGGATAAAGTGAAGGGATTTTGATAAAAAGGAGATTATTGCAAAGTGAAGGACGCTAACCTACTGTCACACCACCGTAGAGACAATATGGTATTGGGAGAGCATGAATGTCAGAGTCAGACTCTTTGGTTGAAATTCCTGTTCTACTACAGAAAAGTCTGGGGATTTGGGCAGGTTATCTAGCTTTTTTTGTTGCCATAGTATACGTTTCTGTAAAACAGGAATGATAGTAAAATAGTTTTCAATACATATCTCTCTGCATTACCCATGAAGCTTAAATGAGATCACTGCTATATGCTACATATGCTCAATTGATGTTAGCTACTTTTATTATTAACCATCACACACTCTACAGAATGGTTAATCCCTCATGTGTCTTACTGATATAATTCTTTTTTTAAATTTATTTTTTAATTGAAGGATAATTGCTTTACAGAATTTTGTTGTTTTCTGTCAAACCTCAACATGAATCAACCATAGGTATACATATATCCCCTCACTCTTGAACCTCCCTCCCATCTCCCTTCCCATCCTGCCCCTCTAGGTTGATACAGAGCCCCTGTTTGAGTTTCCTGAGACACACAGCAAATTCCTGTTGGCCATCTATTTTGCATATGGTAATGTAAGTTTCCATGTTACTCTCTCCATGCATTTCACCCTCTCTTCTCCTCTCCCCATGCCCATAGTCTGTTCTCTATGTCTGTTTCTCCATTGCTGCCCTGCAGATAAATTCTTCAGTATCATCTTTCTAGATTCTGTCTATATGCTTAGTATGAGATATTCATCTTTCTCTTTCTGAGATACTTAACTCTGTATAATAGGCTCTAAGTTCATCCACACAATTAGATGAGATTGGGCGCGTTCAGGGTGGTATGGCCGTAGACCATCCACACAATTAGAACTGACTCAAATGCATTCCTTTTTATGGCTGAGTAATATTCCATTGTGTATATATACCACAATTTTTTATACATTCATCTGTTGATGGACATCTAGGTTGCTTCCATGTTCTAGGTATTATTAATAGTCCTGCAATAAGCAATGGGATACATGTGTGTTTTTCAATTTTTGTTTCCTCAGGGTATATGCCTAGGAGTGGGATTGCTGGGTCTTAAAGAATACACCTACAATGCAGGATACCTCAGTTCAATTCCTGGGTCAGGAAGACTCACTGTAGAAGGGATAGGCTACCCACTCCAGTATTCTTGAGTTTCCCTTGTGGCTCAGATGGTAAAGAATCCACCTGCAATGTGGAGGACCTGGGTTCAATCCCTGGGCCGGGAAGATCCCCTGGAGAAAGAAAAGGCTACCCACTCCAGTATTCTGGCCTGGATAATTCTATGGGGTCACAAAGAGTTGGGCATGACTGAGTGACTTACACTTTATACTCTGGTGGTTTAATTTCTAGTTTTTAAGAAATCTCCATGCAGTCTTCCATAGTGGCTGCATCAGTTTACATTCTCACCAAAAATGCAAGAAGGTTCCCTTTTCTCTACACCCTCTCCTCCATTTATTGTTTGTAAACTTTTTGATGATGGCCTTTCTAACCAGTGTGAGATGATATCTCATTGTAGTTTTGATTTGCATTTCTCTAATAATGAGCGATGCTGAGCATCTTTTCATGCGTTTGTTCAATTCAGTTCAGTTGCTCAGTCTTGTCCGAATATTTGTGACCCCATGGACTGCAACAAGCCAGGCTTCCCTGTCCATCACCAGCTCCCAGAGAATACTCAAACTCATGTCCATCATGTTGGCAATGCCATGCAACCATCTTATCCCCTGTTGTCCCCTTCTCCTTCTGCCTTCAATCTTTCCCAGTATCAGGGTCTTTTCAAATGAGTCAGTTTTTCACATCACGTGGCCAAAGTATTGGAGTTTCCACTTCAGCATCAGTCCTTCCAATGAATAATCAGGACTGATTTCCTTTATGATTGACTGGTTGGATTTCCATGCACTCCAAGGGACTCTCAAGAGTCTTCTCCAACACCACAGTTCAAAAGCATCAATTCTTCGGCACTCAGCTTCCTTTATAGTCCATCTCACATCCATACATGACTACTGGAAAAACCATAACTTTTACTAGATGGACCTGTGCTGGCAAAGTAATGTCTCTGCTTTTAAATATGTCATCTAGGTTGGTCATAGCTTTTCTCCCAAGGAGCAAGTGTCTTTTAATTTCATGGCTGCAGTCACCATCTGCAGTGATTTTGGGGCCCCCCAAAATAAAGTCTCTCACTGTTTCCATTGTTGCCCCATCTATTTGCCATGAAGTGATTGGACCAGATGCCATGATCTTAGTTTTCTGAATGTTGAGTTTTAAGCCAACATTTTCACTCTCCTCTTTCACTTTCATCAGGAGGCTTTTTAGTTCTTCTTCACCTTCTGCCAAGATGGTGGTGTCATCTGCATATGTGAGATTATTGATATTTCTGCCGGCAATCTTGATTGCCACTTGTGCTTCATCCAGCCCAGCATTTCTCATTATGTTTTTAACTCTGCATATAAGTTAAATAAGCAGGGTGACAATAAACAGCCTTGATGTATTCCTTTTCCGATTTGTAACCAGTCTATTGTTCCATGTCCAGTTCTAACTGTTGCTTCTTGACCTGCATACAGATTTTTCAGGAGGCAGGTCAGATCGTCTAGTATTTCCATTTCTTGAAGAATTTTCCACAGTTTGTTGTGATCCACACAGTTAAAGGCTTTGGCTTTCAATAAAATAGAAGTAGATTTTTTTCTGGAATTCTCTTGCTTTTTCTATGATCCAATGGATGTTGGCAATTTGATCTCTGGTTTTTCTGCCTTTTCTAAATCCAACTTGAACATCTGGAAGTTCACAGTACATGTACTATTGAGCCTGGCTTGGAGAATTTTGAGCATTACTGTATTAGTGTGTGAGATGAGTGCAATTGTGTGGTAGTTTTAGCATTCTTTGACATTGTCTTTCTATGAGATTGGAATGAAAACAAATATTTTCCAGTCCTGTAGCCACTGCTGAGTTTTCCAGAATTGCTGGCATATTGAATGCAGCACTTTCACAGCATCATCTTTTAGGACTTGAAATAGCTCAACTGGAATTCCATCACTTTCACTAGCTTTGTTAGTAGTGATGCTTCCTAAGGCCCACTTGACCTCTCATTCCAGAATGTCTGGCTCTACATTAGTGATCCCACCATTGTGATTTTCTGGGTCATTAAAATCTATTTTGTATAGTTTTTCTGTGTATTCTTGCCACCTCCTCTTAATCTTCTGCTTCTGTTAGGTCCATGCAATTTCTGTCCTTTATTGTGCCCATCTTTGCATGAAATGTTCCCTTGGTATCTCTAATTTCTTTGAAGAGATCTCTAGTCTTTCCCATTCTGTTGTTTTCCTCTATTCCTTTGCACTCAATCACTGAGGAAGGCTTTCTAATCTTTCCTTGCTATTCTTTGGAACTCTGCATTCAAATGGGTACATCTTTCCTTTTTTCCTTTGCCTTTCTCTTCTCTTATTTTCACAGCTATTTGTAAGGTCTCCTCAGATACCCATTTTGCTTTTTTGCATTTCTTTCTTGAAAATGGTCTTGATCCCTGCCTCCTGTACAATGTCACAAACTTACATCCATAGTTCTTCAGGCACTCTATCAGATCTAATCCCTTGAATATATTTCTCACTTCCACTGTATAATTGTAAGGGATTTGATTTAGGTCATATCTGAATGGTCTAGTGGTTTTCCCTACTTTCTTCAATTTAAGTCTGAATTTGGCAATAAGAAGTTCATGATCTGACCCACAGTCAGCTCCTGGTCTTATTTTTACTGACTGTATAGAACTTCTACACCTTTGGCTGCAAGGAATATTATCAATCTGATTTAAGTATTGACCATCTGGTGATGTCCATGTATAGAGTCTTCTCTTTTGTTATTGGGAGAGTGTGTTCTCTTGGCAAAACTCTATTAGCCTTTGCTCTGCTTCAGTCTGTCCTCCAAGGCCAAATTTGCCTGTTACTCCAGATATTTCTTTACTCCTTACTTTTGCATTCCAGTCCCATATAATGAAAAGGACATCCTTTTTGGATATTAGTTCTAGAAGGTCTTCATAGAACTGTTCAACTTCAGCTTCTTTAGCATTACTAGTTGGGGCATAGACTTGGATTACTGTCATATAGAATGGTTTGCCTTGGAAACAAACAGAGATCATTCTGTCATTTTTGAGTCTCATTTTGAGTACTGAATTTTGGACTCTTTTGTTGACTATGATGGCAACTCCATTTCCTCTAAGGGATTCTTGCCCACAGTAGTAGATATAATGGTCATCTGAGTTAAATTCACCTATTCCAGTCCATTTTATTTGGCTGATTCCTAAAATGTCGATGCGCACTCTTGCCATCTCCTGTTTGATCACTTCCAATTTGCCTTGATTCATGGACCTATGTGTGGCTCGGGAGTGGCTATGAGGAGATACCCCATGTCCAATAATAAAGGAGAAGCCCCAGCAAGATGGTGGGAGGGGTGAAATCACATTTAGAATCAAACCCTATTCCTGCCAGAGACGCTCAGAGGGCTCAGACAAACCTTGTGTGCACCAGGACCCAGAGACCCCACAGAGACTGAGACAGAACGGTGTCTGAGTGTCTCCTGTGGAGGTACGGGTCAGCAGTGGACTGCTGCAGGGGCAGGGGCCCTGGGTGCAGCAGACCTGGGGATGACATAAGCCCTCCTGGAGGAGGTCGCCATTAACCCCACCAGAGAGCCACCAGAACTTACATAGGACTGGGAAATAAACTCTTGGCAGGGAAAAACAGAACCTTGTGCACACTAGGACCCAGGAGAAAGGAGCAATGACCCCACAGGAGACTGCCCTGGACTTGCCTGTAAGTGTCCAGGAGTCTCCGGTGGAGCGTGGGTCAGTGGTGGCCTGCAGAGGGCTAGTAGCACTGAGTGTACATGCAAGGGACCTTTTGGAAGAGGTTGCCATTATCTCCATTACCTCCACCATAGTTTGGCCCCAGGTAAATAACAACAAGGGAACACAGCATCAACAGAAAATTGGATTAAAGATTTACTGAGCATGGCCCCGCCCATCAGAACAAGACCCAGTTTCCCCTCAGTCAGTCTCCCCCATCAGGAAGCTTCGATAAGCCTCTTACCCTTCTCCATCAGAGGGCAGACAGACTGAAACCCACAATCCCAGGAAACTAACCAATCTGATCACATGGACCAGAGCCTTGTCTAACTCAGCAAAACTATGAGCCATGCCGTGTAGGGCCACCCAAGGTGGACGGGTCATGGTGGAGAGTTCTGACAAAACATGGTCCACTGGAGACGGCAATGGCAAACCACTTCAGTATTCCTGCCTTGAGAACCCCATGAACAGTATGAAAAGGCAAGAAGATAGGACACTGAAAGATGAACTCCCCAGGTTGGTAGGTGCCCAATATGCCACTGGAGATCAGTGGAGAAATAACTCCAGAAAGAATGAAGGGGTCTCTGTGGTATCTATTATATAAGAGCACTAATCCCATTCATGAGGGCTCCAGTCTTATGATGGAATTACCTCTCCAAAGCCCCACCTACTAATGCCATCACTTTTGGTTGTTAGGATTTCAACATACGAATTTTGGGATGACACAGACATTCAGGCCATCAATCTTACTATAGTTAACAGTATCATACTGTACACTTAACATTTTGCTAAGAGGGTAGATCATTTGTTAAGTATTTTTTCTCACAAAAAACAATGATTTATTACTTAAAGGGCAAGAGGAAATGTTTGGAGTTGAGATGTTTATGGCATGGATCCCCTGGTGACTCAGCAGGAAACTAGCATAGAATGGCATAGATTGTGGTGATGATTTCATAGGTGTTATACATCGCCAAATACATTAAATATATACAGATTTCTGTGTGTCAATCGTATCTCAGTAAAATGGTTAAAATAAAACTATTAGGGATAGTATTGAATTAGCAGATATTCATAAAAGCACTCAGCAGAATGCCTGATACTGATTAGGGGCTTAATACATGGCAGTGAATTTTTATTACTATTGTAATAACATACACATCTTCTCGTGATAACTTCCAAGTCATAGGAGTATTTTCCTTATGCAGAGTATCTGAATGGGCTGAGTCATCAGAGAAAAGAGAGACTCCACATCTCTAAAATAGAACACTTGAGACTATGGAGCCAATATGACACTCAGGTAAGTTAGACTTACAATCCTCAAGCGTCAGTTGTTGGACTAGATGATCCAGAATTTTCTGGGGACATTAAAATATGGATTATTGGGTCCAATCCCATATCCACTGAATCAGAATAACCTAAAGAAGCAGGTCCCTGGAATATGTAGGTTTTAAAGCTCCCAAGGTATAGTTTATGGGCTGCCAGCTTTGGACACTGCATGATTAGGCTGCCACCTACATGAATTGACTTCCAGAGAGCCAAAAGATTGTCTTCAATTATGATTTGTTTCTCTCATGACCTTCCATTTATACATCCATTCATCCATCTGTTCACCTATCCATCAGCCAAACGTGTAAGAGCCCAGGGATTGCCTTATGACCTGCTACTACGGTGGTTGATGCAAAGATTAACTATCATTGCTCTTACATAGTTGATAGTCTGAGAGATTAGATAAATTAAGTGTAAATAATATATGATGAGCTATAAAGTGCTATGGGGGTTCATAAAAAATGAGCCCTTATTCTAGGTTGTGATGGAAGAATCAGGAGAGCTTTCATTGTAACCAGGGGAATCCTCTCCCCTGGGGATTCTTCTTGGATTCAGTCTTCTCCTGCCCTAAATGTTTTCAGTACTATCTATGGATTCTGTAGCTTTCAGACTCACTCTTCATATATTAGAGTTATATGGTTGCTTGCATACTTTATTTTTGTCCAGAGAGCCCAAAGTAAAGGCTGCATCTTAAACACCATCTTTTCCCCCAACCTCCTAGCTAGGTGCTTGGCTCTGACTGAGAACCTGCAGGAGGTGCTCAGTAAACATTGGAGAAATTGGGTTGTTCTAGTGATTATAGAAAGAGGGGAAACAATGGGAGCAAGTCTGGAGGGGTGGGCCTGGACCAGATGACGGAGCACCTGGAATCTGAGTCAGGATTAGGCTTTAGTTTTTAGGCTGTGAGCCCAAGACCATGGTGGAATCACCCAAATCAACTTTTTGGCCAACTGTGTGTGTGTGTGTGTGTGTGTGTGTGTGTGCGTGCGCGCGTGCACACACGCACATGCTCACATGCATGCATAGTAGTTCAGTCATGTCTGACTCTATGGCCCCATTTTCCAGGCAAAAATACTGGAGCAAGTTGCCATTTCCTATTCCAGGGAATCTTCATAACCCAGAGATTAAACCCATGTCTCTTGCGTCTCCTGCATTGGCAGGCAAATTCTTTAACCCTAGTGCTGTCTGGGAAGACCTAATCTAATATATCTATTGCCTATAAGAGAAAGGCAGAAGGGGCAGGAGCTAAGGCAGTGTATCTCAGAGTATGGCAAAGGACAGAGATGATTTTAGATATAAACTATGATGAATTACATTGAGTTGTATAGTGAGGCTCTTCCCTTTTCAGTTCTATTTCAATTCATCTGATTACTTCGAGGAGACATTCTCAGTTGGGGGCTTGTATTTTGTTGTTGTTATTGAGAAGCTAAGTCATGTCTGTCTCTTTGGTGACTCCATGGACTCCTCTGTCCATGGGATTTCCCAGGCAAGAATACAGGAGTGGGTTGCCATTTCCTTCTCCAGGAAATTTCCCATCCCAGGGATTGAAGCCATGTCTCCTGCACTGCAGATCGATTCTTTACCATCTGAGCCACCAGGAAAGGCCACTACTATTTTAATACCTCTCTAAAACTTTCTAATCTACCCTTGGCACAAAGAAAACATACTTCAGGCTCAGAGCTCTGACAAATATATTAGTTATTGATTGCCATTTAATATATATGCAGCAAAATTAAAACAAAACAAAACAAAACAGAAATCTTCTGTGTCTTCTGACAATAAGCCTTTATTTAGCTTGAGTGTCAGCCATTAAATCAAGTGGTTTATTTGGTCTTGAACTGGACTTGCTCTCAGGTTTTTCAGTTAGCTTCTCAGATGACTCTTTCCTGGGGTAACTGGGCTGTATTTCATGCATTTCTCACATCCTTCCACTAGACTAGCCAGGGCACACTGTTGTTGCAGAAGAGTGATTCCAATCATACAAGAGCTTTCATGCCTCTGTATATGTCAATTTTGCTAACACACTCTTGGCCAGAGCATGTTCTGTGGCTGAATGTAGAAGCAAGGAATGGAGAAATGGACTCTTGTTTAGTGAGAGGAACTTAAAGTCATGTGGTAAAGAGACATGGATACAGGAGGAGATGAAAAAAATCAATAGTCTCAGTATATCTAGCATAGTAGGCAAGATTGTATAGCTAGAATTTTGTAGCATGTTTTTCACTGTTATTTTTTCAGCTTTAAAAAGGCATAATTTTTGAGGCATAATTGACAAATAAAATTCTGAGACATTGAAAGGGAACATCATGGTGATTTGATATACTTTCACATTGTGAAAGAATTATCCTTATCTAGTTAACTATCACACCCATCACTTTACATATTTGTTTTTTTTTTCTTTTTCTGATGAGAACATTAAGTTCTACTCTCTTGGCAAATTTTAATTATACATGACAGGGTTATATTCACCATAGTATACATTAGATCCTCAGCATTTATTAATATTTAGTAAAAAAATTGAAGTATAACTAATTTATAATATTGTGTTGGTTTCTGATGTATGATTCAATATTTTTATAGATTATACTCTATTACAAAATATTGCTGTAGTTTTCTAAGCTGTGCAATATATCGTTGTTGCTTATCTATATTATACATTGTAGTCTGTATCTCTTAATCACACTCTCCTGTCTTCCTACTTTTGCTCTCTACTGGTAACCACTAGTTTGTTTTGATATCTATGAGTCTGTTGTTGTTTTCTGATAAACATTTGTTTGTTTTATTTTCTAGATTCCATATATAGGTGATAACATATTTTTCTGTGTCTGACTTACTTCACTAAGCTTAATATTCATTCACATAGTTGCGAACGTCAGAAGTTAATTCTTTTCTTATGGGTGAGTAATATTCCAATGTGTGTATGCTACAACTTCTTGATCCATTCATCTGTTAATGGACATTTAGGTTGCTTCTGTATCTTAGCCATTGTAAATAATGCTTCTGTGAATATTGAGGAGCATGTATCTTTTTGAATTAGTGTTTTCATTTTCTTTGTATATATAACCAGGAGTAGAATTCCTGGGTCATAAGGGAGTTCTATTCTCAGTTTTTTGAGGAAACTTCTTACTAATTTCCATAGTGGCTGAACTGGTATAAATTTCTAACAGTGTACAAGGGTTCCCTTTTCTCCACATCCTCCTCAACATTTGTTATTTGTAGTCTCTTTGATGAGAGCCATTATTAAACGTATGAGGTGATATCTTATTATGGTTTTGATTTGCATTTCTCTTCTGACTAGCTATGTCAAGCATCTTTTCATGTGCCCATCAACCATTCGTATGTCTTTGATAAAAGTCTATTCAGATCTTCTGCCCATTAACTGGATTTTTTTTATCTTGAGTTGTATGAGCTATTTATATATTTTCTATATTAACCCCTGTCAGTCATTATGTGCAAATATTTTCTTCCATTCAGCAAGGTTTATTTTCATTTGTCATTGGTCTCACTTACTGTGCAAAAGTTCAAGTTTAATTAGGTTCCATTTGTTTATTTTTGTTTTTATTTCTTTTGTCTTAGGAGACAGATTCAAAATATACTGCTATGACTTAAATCAAACAGTGTTCTGTCTGTGTCTTTTCTCAGAGTTTTAAGTTTCAGGTCTTACATTTAAGTCTTTAATCCATTTTGAATTTGTCTTTGTATATGGTATGAGGAAATGTTCAAATTTCATTCTTTTATGTGTAGCTGTTCAGTTTTCCCAGCACCACCTGTTGAAGAGACTGTCTTTTCTCCACTGTATATTCTTGCCTCATTTTGTTATAGACTAATTGACCATAGGTGCATAGGTTTTTTCTCTGGGTTCTATATTCTGTTTGTTTGAGCTGTATGTCTGTTTTTGTGCCAGTACCATGCTGTTTCCATTACATGGCTTTGTGGTATAGTCCAAAGTCGGAGAGTATGATATTTTCACTTTTATTCTTTTTTTTCAAGATAGTTTGGCAATTCAGGGTCTTTTGTGGTTCCATATCTTAGGATTATTTATTCTAGTTTTATGAAAAGTGGCCTGGGTATTTTGATAGCTGCTGCCGCTAAGTCGCTTCAGTCGTGTCCGACTCTGTGCGACCCCATAGATGGCAGCCCACCAGGCTCCCGTCCCTAGGATTCTCCCTCCAGGCAAGAACACTGGAGTGAGCTGCCATTTCCTTCTCCAATGCATGAAAGTGAAAAGCAAAAGTGAAGCTGCTCAGTCCTATCCGACTCTTCGCGACCCCATGGACTGCAGCCTACCAGGGGATTACATTAAATCTGTAGATTGCTTTGGGTAGTATGGGCATTTTAGCAATATTAATTCTTGCATCCCAGAGCCACAGCTAACATCATACTCAACAGTGGAAAGTGGAAATCTTTTCCTCTAAAATCAGGAATAAGACAAGGATGCCCTGTCTCACTACTTGCATTTAAATTAGTATTGAAAGTCCTAGCTACAGCAATCAGACAAGGAAAAGACATAAAAGGCATCCAAATTAGAAGGAAATTGTCACTATTTGCAGATGACATAATGCTATATATATAGAAAACTCTAACGTCTACACCAGAAAACTATTGGAACTAGCAAATTAATTTAGAAATTTTGCCAGATATAAGATTAATATACAGAAATCTATTGCTTATCTCTACACTGATAATCATCAGGAAGATAAAGCAAGAAAACAATCCTGTTTAAAACTGCATCAAAAAGAATGAAATACCTAGGAATAAATTTAACCAAGGAGGTAAAAGACATATACTCTGAAAACTATAAAACACTGATGAAAGAATTTGGAAATAATACAAAGAAATGGAAATATTTCATCATTATTTTTTTAACAATTGTTTTGTGTGAGTGTTATAAGTTTTTTTTTTTTTACTTATGGTAAAAAAAAAAAACTTTTTTACCATAAAAAAACTAATAAAAAGTTTTCTTTTAAAACAAAATTGAGACAAATATAAGTGGATGTAAAGAGTAAGTCTTTTAAAAATGTGGCCCACATGGTAGCAAAAATTTTCAAAGGAAGTGACAAGTTTGGAAAACTCTGAACCAGGTTGATGACAACTGGGACTCTGAACAAGAAATTTACCAGAGAAGTCCTTCAGAGTCAGATAAATAAGCTTAATAACCACATAGGTTCAGTTGAATTCAGTTAAGTAAACATATATTGTATCAACAGCCTGCCGGACCCAGTGGCAGGGGGCAGAGATGTGAATGAAGAACTCAAAGACCTTCTCCGAAAACAGTTCATAACCTAGTGGGTGAGAGATACATAGCAGAAACCTTGGACCCACTATGGTGAATTCTATTAATACATTTAGTCAACATGTCTTAGGTGCCTACAGAAAGGGCACTAAGCTTTAGCTGGGGAGTAGGCACTGGGGAAGGGTAGCCAGCAAGTTCCCTGGAGGAGGCTCTGAAAGAAAGAATAGAGGTTCCCTGTAAGAAGAATGAGCAAAGGCATGAAGAATGTGAAGTACCCTTGGGAAAGTTCATTCTTATTGAAGCCTTATGTTTGAAACAGGAGATGAGACTGAGGGTTGGGGGCAGCCAGAGTGCAGATAGCTCTGTTTGCTACACTTGACAGCTTAGAATTTTCCCTGTCATCAGTGATGATTCTCAAGCTGGGAAAAGACATATATATGTATTTATTTATAATCTATGTGTTATAATTTTATAAACAAATATATTGAAACCACACATTATATATATATATATATAATACATTATTTATATATACCATTTTTCTTTTCTACAAAAATTCCTACAAGGTGGGTTTGCCACTTTTGTTTTGCAAACCGCCAATGACAGGGTCCTCATTATCCTACAGCTGAGCCTGCTATAGTCCTGATTGTAACCAGATAGAAAAGATAGACTTGAGGGACACAAAACTGGAAATCAAGACTGTGTAGTAATCCAGGCAAGTGACACGAAGGGACTGAAATGAGTAGGGAGGGTCCAAAAGTGAAGATAGAGGAGAGCTCTTGGTTTCATACTCAGTGCTGTAAAAATGTGAACTGTGGTTGTGCTTGCTTTAGAGCCCACACTTACTGCATTAACAACTCCCAAACCGCACAAATACCCTTTTTTCCCCCCTTATAATTGGATGAAGCAATGCTGACACCCAGTGGCTGGTCCATATTCCCCAAAACTCCCAGAGAGAGGATCCCAAGGGACAGAGATAGACGTCATCTCACCCGTCCTGGCCCTCAGAGCATCCCAGGATCCTTAGCTGAAAGGGCAAGTCTAAAATCAGCTAGAAATGGCTGGCCATGTGATGTGTTTGGTACCATACAAAGCACAGTTCCCTGTGCGTTGAATGCAGACAAAAGAGCTAAATTAAGCCTGCAGATGAGAACAGCATTGCATCAAAGTCAGCCCCTTCTAAGGCAAGCAAAAGCAATTACCCTCAGAGTTCCCTTGAGAGCTCCCATCCAAAGCACCAATAAAAAAATGGGATATTTAAAGGTCAGTTCCTCAGTCAGATCAGTACTCTGTACGGCTGTATTCCAGACTCCTTGCTTTGGAGGGAAGCTACCCAGACCCTGTTCTCACAGAGTCAGAATGTGCTAGAGCAATGAGAAACTTGACAGATCCGGTGGTAAGACAGATCCAGGGAGGGAAGATGGGTTTCCTAGGGTCTCAGAGCAAGCTAATGGCAGACTGTATGGGTTTCACAGCAAATGTTTATTATAGTTCTAGTGGCTGGAATGTCCAGGGTCATGGTGCTGCCAGAGTCAATGTCTGGTGAAGGCTTACTTCCTGGTTCATAGGTGGCCTTTTTCTCATTGTGTCCTTATATGGTGGAAAGGGGTGAGGAAGCCCTTTGGAGTTTCTTTTACAAAGATGCCAGTACCTTTCATGAAGGCTTCACCCTCATGACCTAGCCATCCCTAAGGCTCCACTTCCTAGAACCATCACATTGGCGTTAGGACTTCAGTGAATTCTTTTGCAAGGGACATTGTCCACAACAATGGCTATAGCTTCAGTTGCCTTCAGTATGTTGTCAAAGCCTGTCATTTACTTGGTATCACAATTTGAAGGTCCCAGAGGAATGTTCAAAACCAAACTCCCAACTCCAAGTCCATCCTGTCACTATGAGTCTGTTCTCAATGTCTGTGAGCCCATTGCTGTTTGATAGATAAGTTCATTAGTGTCACATTTTAGATTTCACATATAAGTGAGAGCATATAGTATTTGTCTTTCTATGACTTCCTTCACTTAGTGTGATATTTCAGTTTGCATCCATGTTGCTGCAAATAGCATTATTTCATTCTTCATTTCTGGCTAAGTAGAAATATCTTCTTTTTAATATCAAAACATACTGTATATGAAGTAGATAATGCATATTAAATGATGCATTTCAATGGCTCTTATTTGTTGGCTCTTTTTAGCTAATGTAAATGGTTTTATTAGATATGACACATGAAGACTAAATTGGATTTCATTCCATATCTTTTTTTGAAGGACACAATTTAAAAAAATTGTATTGGAGTACAGGTGATTTACAGCGTTGTGTTACTTTCTGCTATACAGCAAAGTGAATCCATTATATATATCCACTTGTTTTTTATTCTTTTCCCTTATATGTCATCTATAGCCCTTGAGGAGGAACTGAAGGTCCTTGACTTTATTTAATGGTTAAAGTGCTATTATTTTGTCTTGCTTGACTGTTTCCTTTACTTTCTGAATTTTCTCACTTCTCTGATTAAATTTACTTTTGGAAATTGGGGAAGGCCTAGGAGGCTGAAGTTTTTCTACAGACAAGAGGCAAACAGAGGACATGGTATGTAGGGGGTGGGGCTGGCGTAGCGGGTGTCTGTTCTGGGAAGGCCTCACCGGATCCTGCTCGGTTACAAAAAAGAGCTTTGTTTGTTTGGTTATTACTGTACCTCCAATCTTGGAGAAGGAAATGGCAACCCACTCCAGTATTCTTGCCTGGAAAATCCCATGAACAGGGGAGCCTGGCAGTCCATGGGGAAAGAGTTGGACATGACTTAGTGACTAAACCACCGGTGGTAAAGAACCTACCTGCCAGTGCAGCAGACATGAGATTCAGGCTCAATCCCTGGGTGGGGAAGAGCCCCTGGAGGAAGGAACGGCAACCCCACTCCAGTACTCTTGCCTGGAGAATCCCAGTGGACAGAGAAGCCTGGCGGGCTGCTATCCATGGGGGTGCAAAGAGTCGGACACCACTGAAGCAACTTAGCATGCACGTACATAACTCCAATCTTAGGCCTGTGCTCAGTACAAAGCAGGTGTTGGTCCATGCTTTGATGAATGAGTGAACATTCACATCTGTGTTCATATGATGGATCTGAGGTTCTTTGGGGGTGGTGGTATCTAGCAGAGGTTGAATAGGAGTAGCAACTGCCTGGGTATTGCCTAAAACTCAACTACCTGTTCCTGATCCTTTCTGTGGTTTATTACCATAGAAGCAAATGTTACCAATCTGACAAAAGACTCAAAAAGGCAGGCTGGTCTAATGGAGGAAAAAAAAATGTATTTTAAATCTGGCTTCTCAAGGTAGGCCACTTGGAAGATGCAGTCTCAGGCTAACCTGGTCTGCTACTTTTATTTTCTGCTACTTTCCATTACGGCCAACACCTGCAGAGAAGATGGTTAGTTACTGGTTCGTGCAGTAAGCTGGTGAACTTGACAATTTAGCTGGGCCTTGACTGAGTCCACTTATTTACTTAAAATTAACTGTTCTATTCAAGGCCTTGTGGTGGGGACAGGTAGGTCTCCTGCTTCCACTGTCATTCATGCTTGGACCCCACAGTTGCATTCTTCAGGGAGCAGTCAGAATGTGCTTACCCCTCTTTCCCTCCCTCCTACTCCCTCTCCCTCTTTGGCTTAATACATAAAGCTTATTTTTACTCCGTTACAAGCCAACATTAGTGTTCCCAGCCAGCTCGAGGACACCTTTGAGATTATCCGGAGACCCAGACAACCTGTGCTCTGTAATGCTGACCTAACCATTTTTAGGGCTTCAGGGACTTCCGCAAAAGGGGAAAGGATGGGGAGGATGATGCGTGGGAAGTTTTTAGGAGACAAGTACATGATCTCTTTAAAATGCAACTTGTCCAGGATCTTATGCTGCCTACCACCTTCAGTGTCTTCCCACTTGCCATAGAATAAATCCCAAACTCCTCACCATGGCCTGCAAGGCCTTACATCTTTGATCTCATCTTCCCTTTGTCTCTCTCTCCTCACTCATTCTGCTCAAGGACACACAGCCCTTGGTCCTTGACACCCCAAGCTTTGACCTGTTTCGGGTGCTCTGGGTTTGCTGTCCTCTCTGCCTGGATGCCCCAACCCAGTCAGCATGGCTGGCTGCGCCCTCGCCTCAGCAGAACTCAGTTCAGAGAGGCCCTTTCCACCTGTCCTAGGTCATTTCCCTCACCCCTTCTTCAAGGATACTCTATTTTATTACATTTTATAATTTTCTCCATAGTTCTTATCAGCATCTGAAATTATATGTGTTTACCTGTGAGAATAACACATCTATTTCTTTTGTATATGACTGTCCATTCCTGCGGTTCAGAAGAGTATCTGGCACCTGGTTGGTGCTTAGCTCTGAGTACTTCAATTCAGTCGTTCAGTTGTGTCTGACTCTTTGCAACCCCATGGACTGTAGTACACCAAGCTTCTCTGTCTATCACCAACTCCCTGAGCTTGCTCAAACTCATGTCTGTCAAGTTGGTGATGCCATCCAACCATCTCATCTTCTGTCGTCTCCTTCTCCCCCTGCCTTCAATCTTTCCCAGCATCAGGGTCTTTTCCAATGAGTCAGTTCTTTGCATTAGGCGACCAAAGTACTGGAGCTTCAGCTTCAGCATCAGTACTTACCATGAAGCAAATACTCCTTGAATCATTGCACTAACTAATTTAATTGTAAAAGTCACTACTATTGCAATCTCTATTTCATAGAACAAACTGAAGCCCAGAGAGGTTAAGTAACTTGTTTAGGGTCATAAGAGTAATAAGTTGAATAGCTGGAATTCTGATTCTATGACCTTGACCACTATATTATATTGTATTGCCGTCACTCAGAATCCTAGTTTTGGAACAGAATTTGGTGTCATCGGATCACCTCACCAGCATTAAATGCATGGATATGCTCTGTGACATACCTTCTGAGGTTTCCTAACTTTTCTTGGGCATTCTGGGGACAAGACCTCACTTCCTCTTGAGTGAACCCACTTCATTATGGAAATTAATCCAAATGTTAATTTCCCCCTCATGATGAGATACAGAGAAGGCAATGGCAAGCCACTCCAGTACTCTTGCCTAGGAAATCCCACTGATGAAGGAGCCTGGTAGGCTGCAGTCCATGGGGTCGCTTTGAGTCGGACACGACTGAGCGACTTCTCTTTCACTTTTCACTTTCACGCATTGGAGAAGGAAACGGCAACCCACTCCAGTGTTCTTGCCTGGAGAATCCCAGGGATGGCGGAGCCTGGTGGGCTGCCGTCTATGGGGCTGCACAGAGTCGGACACGACAGAGTGACTTAGCAGCAGCAGCATGATGAGATAAACCTGCCTCTCTAACGCTCCTCCAGCAATCAAATTCCACCTGCTCAGCCCTCTGTTGCCCTAAGGAAGCCCATCAGCAGTGACCAGGTCTTCCTGCTGACACTTCTCTCCTCCCATGTGACAGTGCCAGGGTCACCATGGGCATGGTTTATCTTCCTGACCTTGCAAGGAAGTGCAAATGTCTGCCCGGGTTTTCTACAGGTGAACTCCTTCTTTGTTCCTGTCCCTCTTTGGGGAAGCTGTGGACCAGCTACGAGTTAGTGAATTTCTAAACCCATCACATCTGATTTCTCTGAACCTCGTCTCACAGCCAGGACGGCACAAAGGCAGTTCCTCCCTGGGACCAAGGGAGCTGTTATCTGCCACTCCTTGGTTGATGCCTTAGCATTACTGATAGCTCCCGTTCCTCCTTCACAGCCTGAAATCACAAGCATGGGAGAGGCTGATAAAGAAACTGGCTTATATATGCCTTTCCTTTCGCTGCTGATATGCTTGTCCCTTGTGGGTTTCTTGCAGAATAATGGAATCACGAAGAGAAGAGAAAAGTTATCACTGGGTTAGGAAGTATGGAGCTCCAGTGTGAGGAACTGTCTGGGGGTCATTGATTCAGGGGCTGGAGGTAAGCAGCGTTTACAGACAGAATAAAACTTTTGCTTGGCCACGTCGTAGAGGTAAGACTCACTGACCTGTGTACAAATACATTTTATTTATTTGTTGTGTAACTCAAGCAAGTTACCTTACCTCTTTAAAATAGAGAAAGTAATACTTAGTTGACACAACTGGCATGAGGCCAGATGATACTTTTCTGTTTTGTGTGATATGGGTCCTCTGTACACATGAATTCAGATCGATTGGACTCAACGGAGGTTTCTTTTATTTGTTAAAAGTCTCTTTGTGGGATTGAAATCTCTATCCCAGGCATTAGTCTAAACCCACCTGTGAAATAGGGTGGTGCTTTATAAAAGTAGAGACATTTTTAGTAATGACAATTGATTATGCCCAGGGCTTTACAATTTTGCAAAATGTTATCCCATATGCTAATTTACTTAATTCCCTTGACAACCTTATGAGGTAAGGATGCCAATTTTACAGTTTATAGATGAGATAACTAGGACACAGAGAGATTATTTAACTTGTCCCAAATCACAGTGATTGAGTGAGTGGTCACTATTTGAGCTCAGAAGACCTGGACAGGTTCCATGCCTTAAGCTCAGGTCTTCTGATTTTAAACTCCTGCATTGAACAGAGAGTTCTTTGCTGGCCTTGCAGAAATTAACCTTGTGTTATTAATCTCTGTGTCTTTCACCTTAGTGCCTGGCACTCAAAAAAAGCACCAAATAGGCACTTATAGAATTTTTAAAGTTTTAAGCAACCGTGGATAATAAATGGGTTTTGCCAGAATGGAGTTTAATGGTCCTGTGTAGTAAATAAGACAACTTGTGAATGAACTGCTACTTAGCCACCCCAGAACTTGCAAAGGTTATTCCTCACCCTGTTTCTTAACTTATGTGTGTCTTGGACTGGAATACTTGAGATTCCTACCATGAGAACAGTTGTGGGGAAAAAGTGGCTAGTCCAAAGGATCTGTGTTTTTATAATTGAACAAAGAAAAATGCTGTGAGGACCAGACATTGCTTAGGGAAGCAGCATGTAGTAGTGACAAGGGTGTAGGTGTTGGGATCAGTTTCTGGTTCAAGTCATGGATCTTTATGGAATTTGTACTTTTATGTGTCCATGGGAGGCAACCAGCCTACCCTCTACCCTGCATGACTAGTGCCAATGACAACAGACTTCCAATTACCCCTTTCATTTATTATCTTTCCTTCCTCTTTTTATCTTTCTAGCTCACTTTGCATGCTTACCTAATCCTTGCCACCACAGCTCCTGACTCCTTGCCTTGTCTCCCATTCATGGCTTCCTTCTTGGGCCTTACACTTAGCATTACTTCTCTGGTTCTGACTTCTGGCTTTCCTTGTCAATGAGAATGACTTCTGTTTGGTTTTTTTCCCCCAAATGCCCTGAGAAACATATGCTCTCATGAGAGTAATTCCCTTCAATTAGCCTCATTTCTTTAAATTGGAGTTGACCCAATGGAATCTTTTATTCCTGATGTGTAATGATTCTATTCATTCACTGCTATATTTATTCATTCCGTCTTAGTCTGGTTGCGCTGCTGTAACGAAGTCCCACAGACTGGGGCTCAGAGAAGTAAACGGACGTTTACTTCTCACAGCTCTGGAGGTCGGATGTCTGAGGTCAGAGCCCCAGGAGGGTCATGTCCTTGTGAGGACCCTCTTCTGGGTGGCAGACTACTGTCTTCTCACCGTAAACTCACATGATAAAAGTGGGCAAAGGAGATTTCTAGGGCCTCTTTTACAAGGCCACTGATACCACCCTAAAGGCCACCCACTCCTAATACCATCACCTTCAGCGTTAGGATTTCAACAGATAAGTTTTGAGAGGACATAAATGTTCATCCTACGGGACGTTCATTTAATCAACCAATATGCATTAAGTATCACCTACTTGCCAGGCACACCAGTGCTGGAAGACCATGTGGCTTGGACCCAGTCCTTGCGCCCTGAAGCCCAGCACTTGGAAGGGGATGTGATGTAGTGTGGGGGTTAAGATCATGTAGGCAGATCTGGGTTCTAAACATGGCCCTGCCACTTGCTGGATATAATACCTTTGTTATCTTGGTCAAGGTATTTAACCTCTCTGAGCCTGTTTTTCCATTTATAAGATGGAGATATCACCTTATAGAATTATTGTACTATTAAGTGAAATAATCTCTGTGATAAGCCTGGTACAGTGCCTAACTCCTATTAACCACTCAGTCAGCTTTGACTATTGTTTTTATTAGTGAAGGACAAATAAGGAAGATAATTAGAATATGGTGTGATCAATGCTATGATAGGGAAAGTATTGGTTGTTGTTGTTCAGTCACCAAGTCATGTCCGATACTTTGTGACCCTATGGACTGCAATATATCAGGCTTCCCTGTCCTCTTCATCTCCTGGAATTTTTTCAAACTCAATGTCCATTAAGTCAATGATGCCATCCAACCATCTCATCTTCTGTTGTTCCCTTTTCCTGCCCTCAATTTTTCTCAGCATCAGGGTCTTTTTCAGTGAATCAGTTCTTTGTTATCAGGTGGCCAAAGTATTGGAACTTCAACTTCAGTGTCAGTCCTTCCAATGAATATTCAGGGTTGGTTTATTTTTCTAGGTTTCAGAAGGCTTCCTGGAGGAGGTGACACCCAGTTAATACCTTAAGAGAGAGCATGAGCAGTCCTGTTAAGCAAATGTGGAGCATTCCAGGAAAAGGAAATAGCATGTGCAAAAGCCTGGAAGAGAGAAACAGCAGCCCACCTTGTGTAGGTTAGTATGGAGAGAAAAATTGTGAAAATGGGTGGGGAGAGATGAGGATGGTGCTCTGCTTACTTTTTTTTTCTTGACTGTCTTCTTCCCCCTGCCCCACCTGAGGCCTCATCTCTTTACCCTACTTTTCCTCTTTGCACAGCTGTGATTTGCTAGGGGCAAAAGATGCCCGAGAGAATGTTACTTCCCCTTGGTGACTTACTTACAGAATCGCTGATGCAGGTACCCCATGGAAAAGTCGAGCCATATTCTATTTCGAGACATTCAGCCTTACACAGCACATCCAGCTGCTGCAGCTTGCCTCATTACCCATGTAGGGGACATTTGCGTGGAAAAAAAATGTTTCTATTCACCTTGTTCTCTGGGCAGATCGGTCCTGTAGAGGGTGGATTGGGAGAGTGAGCAAGAGGTCACCCAGAGGTGTTCCCAATGAGCCCCTGGTAGAATAACAGAAAGTGAGACTGGGAGACTCTTTATGGCTCATTTCTAGTGATACTTTCCCATGACAGAGAAAACTGTGAAAATTCTAATCCTAGATTTCAGGAATGATCAGGTGTAGGGGATGGGTGGAACTGGTAAGAGAATGATAGTGATGCTGATGACAGTGGAAGAGTTTTTGCAATAGTATTAAAATTTGCCCCCCCATCTACCATCTGTGTCAAACACGTGGCATAGCTCTATACTCTTCATTCCTGCACCTGTGGCAGGCATTACTAGCTGCAGGCAGCACTCTTCTTTTAAGCCCTGATAAGACCTCAGAATCCTAAACATGGTGCCTTAGAGACCCACTGCTGAGTGTGTGGAGTTGGCAGTTTCAATGAGACACACTAACTACCTTCATTGCTTCCGCTTTGATATGCAGGGTAGGTCAAACCCATCAAATAAAGCATTCATCCAGGATAAATCTGCCCATTAAGGGCAGAGCTTGGGTTACAAACCCCTTACAGAATTTGCTCTCTTTAAAGGCATCACAAAGGCCAGTTAACAATTCTTCTTTCCAAAAAAGATGTTGTTATCCTGCTACTCCCCTGCTCAGCATCCTTCAATAGCTTCCCATTGCCTGTAGAATAAGATGTGGACAGCTTAGCAAAGTGTTCCAAGTTTTCTATCTCTTGAGCTCACCTTCAGTTGAAGGATTCCTGTCCCTCCGTTCATAGCTCTGCATCAACTCGGCTGCCTTTATCCTCCAAAGCTTAGGTCAAGCATTTCAACTTCTCTAAAACCAGCCAGTTTCAATCCTATTCATCTTCTTTCCCTGAAAACCTCTAACATTTATAGTTCAAGCCACATCACTTAGTGGAGTTCTAGAGATTTTAATTCCCTGGTGGCTCAGATGGTGAAGAATCTGCCTTTAGTGCAGGAGACCCGGGTTTGATCCCTGGGTCGGGAAGATCCCTTGGAGAAGGCAATGGCAACCCACTCCAGTCTTCTTACCTGGAGAATTCCATGTACACAGAAGCCTGGCAAGCTACAGTCCATGGGGTCACAAAAGAGACACAACTGAGCAACTCACACTTTTAGTTTCAGAGATTTTAATGGTGGAAAAATGACATCTGGACCATATCGCTCTAGATTCCAGTTGTTGTGCATCACTAGAAAAGGGCAAGCTGCACCTAAAGGCTGACTTTTAATGAACACTGACCCTTTCCACCTGCAATCACAGCACAGCTTCAGTCCCAGTGTTGGACAAAACTGATTAAAGTCTCATTGGCTTGAGGTAGAGTGAAGACGGGCAGTAAGGAAGCAAGGAGCCCCTGTACTCTAGGGGGCTTCATTTAATATGCACTGCCCCCTTCCCCCTCTTTTTCTTTTTTTGTTTAACCTATCTGTAGGGCAGGATCTCATTAATTAACTTGTTAATACATTATTTGTCAAGCACCTTCTATTTTTCAGGCGCTTTTTTTTTGGACTTGGGAACACAAAAATAAGACACTCTCCTTATTCTAATGAAGCATGTATTCAGACAGGGAAGATGGACAAGACACAAGTAACAAATAAATAATGCCTTTCTTGTCTGGCGTATCCTAGGGGAGCATTATATGTACTCAGTAAACACTAGTTACTTTGGCTTGTTTAATATATATTTTAGTTGGTGTCTTCTTGGTGTGTGCTCATTTATTCAATATTGGTTGAATGTTGAAACAGTCAAGTATCTGCATAATTACAATCAGCAAAGGTGGTCCAGAAGCGCGGAATGTAGGATTATATGGCCTAGAGTCAGCTCTGTACTCTAAGCTCAGCTACATTTAGAATACATTGTGGTATTCTCCACCACACTGATGGTCTACAGAGTATCCTCAGAGTATCTGAGGATAATTAGGTTGGTATGAGGTCTTGGCATTGTGTTACCTGAAAGACCTTTTAAGGAAGTGAAACTGTGTTTTGGAGAATAGTCTAGGATTTTGGTTGAAAGGTGGGCAATAGTGGTTAATTATTTGTTGTAAACACTTGAAGAGCTAACATATGTCACAATGAATACATTTTTTTTTATGTGTATCCCAGAGGATAAAACCAAGACCAGTGAAAAATATCAGGAGGCAGTCCTTAATTCAATTTAAGATGTTCCCCAACTGGATACACGTACAACTCCAGTCTCATGTAGAAGGAAGCTCCCTGACCCTGGAGAAGTTCACACATAAGTCACAGAGTTTATGGTGGGCTTTCAGACATTAAAAAGATATTTGTATCAGGCAGTCTCTTACATCTGTGTTAGCTTTATATCTAGCAGTGATTTGTCCTAGGTAGTGGTGGTTTAGTCGCTAAGTTGTGTCCAACTCTTGTGACCCCATGGACTATAGCCCACCAGGCTCCTCTGTCCATGGGATTTTCCAGGCAAGAATTCTGGAGTGGATCACCATTTCTTTCTCCAGGGAATCTTCCCTACTCAGGAATCGAACCTGGTTTCCTGCACTGCAGGCAGTTTCTTTACAGGGATTACTATTCCATGTTATGAGCTGGAGAATATTTTCGTATAAATTATCTGAGTTGATCTTTGCAAAGAAGAGATTTATACCCTCCCCATTTTATAGATGGGCAAACAGACCTCAGGAGGCCCATCATTCTTGGCCATGCTGAGACTATGGTACATGGCTTATGACCTCACAAATATTTCTCTTACTCCAAAGTTTAAACATGCTTGTTGATTCATCTTATAAACCAGGATGGATAAGGTAGTGGTTTAGAGCTACTCTGTGCCCTGTATATTCGTGATTTTCTTATTTTCAGAGAGCTACTGTCACATGATCTCTGATTTTCTGTTTCAGTACCTATATGTTTTTTGCTGCTTTTGACTTTTCCTTTCTGCATTTGAAACCTATGTGAATATGCCTGTGTGTGTGTGTTGCATGTTTCCTATCTACAAGTTACCAGGCATGTGAGTTGGTTGATCTAAAAGGTAGTCCCTAAGGGGCTAAAGGTTATGGCATTATTTACATGATGCTGGAGAATTTAATCTGTTTTTTTCTTTCCAAGCTGTACCTTCTTTATCTATCCAATTTCAGTCTATCTTGAATCTCACCTTTTTATGGAAGCCTTCTGTAACCTCAGATCATAGAGTTCTCTCCATTCATTTTGTCTCATGTAATTTCTATTTTAAAAGTGCTTAACATTTGTAACTTACCTGTTCCTGCTTGGACTATGAAAGCTTCAGTTGTACATTTCCCCCTTCCTTTGTACACCCCAAGTATCTTGCCACATCACTGAGCACCAGAGTACCTGATGACTTTGAATTCATCCTCATGGGCATCAGTCTTCTCACTGATGATAAAACAGTTTTTCCATTTGCCCTAAAAACAAGCAGAAGCAGTATATAGCTTTGACTCTGAGCCGCAGTGATCTTGCGTTAGAAACTTGGCTCTGTCCCTGGCTAGAAATACAACCTCAGGGAAGTTTCTTCACTCCTCCCAGCCTTATCTGAAAAGTGGGAATCACGATAGTACCTACCTTAAAGGGACATCATGAAGGTTAAATCAAGAAATGGGTGCGATTTTTGTGCATGGTGCCTGGCACATTGTTAACATAAAACGAATATTAGTGTTGTTATTCTTACAAAGTGTTCCTAGGTGTTGCTATTCCTACCACAGAATTTGTCAGATAAAATGACCTGGATTTGTTTAAATGATTTGCTGTTCAGACTCCAGGGATATATACTAGTAAATCCAGAGCCCTATTTTAGGTATGTAAGTGTACATTTGTATGCTTGTACTTATTTATTTATATCTAAACTTGTCCTAAAAAAGGATATAAGTCAGCTTATTAACATGCATAGACTATAGCAAAGTAAAGTAAAACTTAAATAAGAAAAATGATGCAAAAGGAAAAGCAGGGAGAGAAAGCAAAGCTTAGAAATGAGAATAGCATATAAAATAAATGCCATAAAATATTTTACCCATGATAGAGGTGGGCTATAAATCTGGTTTTGAGTTTCTGAGAAGCAAAGAGTAAAATAAGATCAGTTACTTAGTTTACAGTGCACAGAAGTTATAAACAGGCTGCTTATGAAAACTGAAAAGTGTTACGGTCTTTTCTAGTGAGATTGGAGAAGGTTCTCCCATAGCTCAGAGAGGAAGCTGGGCAGAGTAGCATGCAGTCTCCTTGTGGTGATTTTAAAATACATCCACAAGTTTTTTGAGATTCCTCTCTTGCAAAGTGGGTGGGGTTGGTTCTAATTCTTCCCTTATTGACTTTGAGACTTCTGACATTAGGAGATAAAAGGCATTGTGGCTTTCCTCTTCTCTCTCTCCCCATCTCTGAGATCCCTTCCTCTAAAAGCCAGCTACTGTGTTGTGAGGATGCTCAAGCAGCCCTGTGGTGGGGTCCTGCCACAGCCTTGTGAGTGAGTTGTCTTGGAAAAAGATCTTTTAACTTCAGTTCGGTTTCATGTGTCTACAGCTCTGCCGGATAACTACAATCCTCTGAGACACCTGAGCCAGAACCACTCAGCTAAGCTGCTTCCAGATTTTCTATCCTCAGAAGCTGGTGAGAGAATATGTGTTTGTTGTTTTATGCTACAAAATTTGGGGATATTTTGTTACACAGCGAAAGGTGTAATACAATAATACAATTCTGAACACTTCCTTACAGTGATCACAGTTAGGAATTTCAAGTGGATGCTTCTTGTGGTGACCCTCAGTTTATGGGGAGTGCACGCTGTGTGCTGGTAGATCAGGACTCAGGCAGCTGTAATGTGAGTAGGAATGGTCATGTCTAAATGAATTTCCTGAAACCTCTTCTTGAGGGTAGTGCCTTTGATGCTCTGAGGGGAGCAGGATTAGGCAGAAGGAGGAGTTCAGCTGAGTTGAGTTGCAACAGAAGCTTCAGTCAGTTCTGTGGGGAGGTTGGATCTGAGATAGTCTTTCAGAATTGTCTGGAATTGAGATAAGGGGTCTGGGACTGTGTACCTCTGCAGTGATCAGTCATCAGGAGTTAGCTGCTTCTGGGGATGAAATATAACCTTGCGTGAGACACTTTCATTTAGTTAAAGGGAATTGCTGGACCATCAGCAGACAGCATTTGTCCACTGATGGAACGAGTGTCTGGAGCCTAGATGGGGATGAGGGTGGCACCCTCATTCTATTCTACCAGCATCCATTCTACCAGCTTATGCTGACTTGGGCAGTTGTTCCAGTCATCTTATCATCATAATCATCATTATTACCATCATCATTATCATCATTTATTGACTCCCAGATTTGAAAAGGCAATGGATGGGGCTAGTTTCAAGCATGGCTGGATTCAGAATCTCGAATGATATTTTCCCTAGTATGTCTTATTCTCTGGTCTCTGTTTTTCTTTCTGTTGGCTTCTTTCACACTCTGGAGCATGGCAGAGAAAGTTGTCATAGCTCTAGGCTTACACTCGGCCCTCCTAGCATCTCTCTTTCTCATAATTTCTAGCGAAAGTTCTGGGCTGCCACTGGCCTCCTGGAGTCACTGGTATACCCTTGAACCTACCCCAGTGGCCAGGTGACTGTAGGCTTTGACTGACCAAGACTGGATCATATGTCTATCCCAGAGCCTGAGCGGGGTCATTGCCACACAAACCACGTGAACTGAATCCCAAAAAAGAATGGCTTCTCAAACGGAAAATGTATTGGAGTTTTGTTATCCAAGGCTGACAAACTGAAGTCTTCTATAGGTAGGTGGGATGTCAATAGAAAATAAAAGAACAGAAGGTCCATCTTAGCCAAGGGACTAACCTGAGCAATGACATAGGAGTGTTTAAAACGTATAGATTGTTCGGTGACTAGCACATAGCATGCGTGTGTGCTCAGTCACTTCAGTCGTGTCTGACTCTTTACAACCTATGGACTGTAGCCCTCCATTCTCCTCTGTCCATGGGATTCTCCAGGCATGAATACTGAAGTGGGCTGCCATTGCCCTCCTCCAGGGAATCTTCCTGACCCAGGAATAGAACCCACGTCTCTTACATCTCCTGCATTGCAGGTTCTTTACCACTAGTGCTACCTGGGAAGCTGGAAAACAGCATATATTTATGCAAAAACACATTTGATATGTAAAAACCTCTCTGTCTCCCTTGATACAGATATAGGCCCATACCCCTTTATTCAAGGAAGAAGAACACATTGGGAGTGATAAATTATTCAGGTCGTATTTCCATATGCACACAGAGTCCAACCACAAGAGACTCTGTGTTCCCCTGGGAAGCCTCTCTGAAAGATGATGGGACAGGACAAGGAAGAGAGAAAGGAAGGAAGAGAGGAGGAGAATGAGTTCTGGCAGGTTTTGCTTGCAGCTGGAGTGAGGCTGAATGAGCCACGGATTTTCCCTGAGGCTGTTCGTCAGGACCAAAGTGGCCTGGGTTGGCTGCAGCAGCCTGGGCCGGCAGCTCTGAGGCATGCTATGACAGAGTGTGGACCTGATAGGAATTTGTGTCACTCTCTGATGGGTGGCAGCTTTGGTGACTACCACAGAAGCTTGGAGTGAGGAGTTGTTTGGTGTAATCAAAAGGTCTTGGTGCTTGGGAGAGAGCTGGGCAAGAAACTGGGCTATCTTTGCTGGGCCGCTAGCATCTTTTAGTGATGTGAGTCAGGTACCCACGAAAAGACAACAGTGCATTCTCAGAAGGACCACTCCCAACTCTGTGTCTGGATACGAGGATGCATAGAAGGTGTGTTTTAATAGGGATGAGGGTAGCATAGCTCTCAGGGACAGTGAATGGAGGCTCCAAGGGGAGAACGTGGGCATAACAATACAGAAGCTTGAGTTCAATAAAGTCATCAACCTGTCAGATTATGTCTGACCTTGCTAAGAGAGATCAAAGAGAGTTTAACCAGGTCATTGACTTTACAGAATGAAAGAATTTATCTTTATAGAGATAATCTGGTTATGCCATATCATCTGAAGAATGAGAAAAAAGTTAAGCCTCAATGGGTTATACTTTTTATGATTATATAAAAAGATATTAACAAAGCTATGGTTTGCACTCAGTCTTTTTTTTTTATCAAAGTATGGTTGATTTACAACACTGTTAATTTCTGCTGTATAGCAAAGTGATTCAGTTATGCATATACATACATACATATATATATATATATGTTTTAATATACCTTCCATGATGATTTATCTCAGGATATTGAATACAGTTCACTGTGGTATATAATATGACTTTGATGCTTACCCATTATATATATATACAGTGGTTTGTATCTGCTAATCCCAAACTCCCAATCCATTCCTCCCTCACTGCCCTGCCCTCCCTCACTTAGCAACCACAAGCATGTTCTCTGTGTCTGGGTTTGCACTCATTCTTAAAACTTTGTCTTCCTTAATTTGAAAGTAACTTTCCCTCTTAGGGCTTTTCTAGTGGCTCAGATGATAAAGAATCTGGGAGACCCGGGTTCAATCCCTGGACCTGGAAGATCCCTTGGAAAAGGGACTGGTTACTCACTCCAGTATTCTGGCCTGGAGAACCCCATGGACAGAGGAACCTGGTGGGCTGCAGTCCATGGGGTCGCAAAGAGTCAGACAAGACTGAATGACTAACACTTTCACTTTCCCTATTTGGGGATCAGATAGTACAGGTAAACCAAGTTAACTCATACTTCTTGAACAAATAAACATGCTTGACAAACAACTGAAAGGGATAGAAATTAAAGGAGAATAGTTACCTGGGCAAATATATGGGCTACAAGGAGGTTTTTCTGAGAGGTAGAAGGTGGGGCATATCTGTACCAGGAAGATGCAGCTGATTTGTCCAAGTGATGAGGAGCCAAATGATGTGATCCAAGAAGGGTCACCAGACACCAGTTTCCCAAAATATTTTTATGAAGCACAAGTCTTAAAAAATTCTCTAATCATTTGAGAAATATGTTTATATCACTCTAGAAGATCCACAGGGAACATTAGCTTATCAAAGACTCTGAGAAGTCCTGTAGGACACAAAGCTGCTTAACTATTTAATCAAATATTTCTTTAATACCTTTGAATCTCTTTTCATGTTTTATTTTTTGTTCACAATACCTGTTAATATCCTATAGAAAGTGCTTTGAAAAATGCTATGGCAGATCAAGTGTGTGACTTTGAGAATTTCTTTCTTAACCTCAGTCTTTATCTATAAAATTAGATAATTAGGTTAAATTTATTTTATTGAAGTATATTTGATTTACAATGTTATGTCCATTTCTACTATATAGAAAAGTGATTCAGTTTTATATTTATACATTCTCTTTCATATTCTTTTCCATTATGGTTTATCATAGAATATTGAACATGGTTCCTTGCAGTATACAGTAGGACCTTGTTGTTTATCCATCTTATATATAATAGTTTGCATCTACACAATTAGGTTAAATGCTAGTTCCCTCTGAGCTCCTATGATTCTAATTATTGCACATTAGTGGCAGAATTAACACTAGAAGAGAGGAAGTATGTGAGCTTCTGTAAGCAGCCACCACTTCTTGCCTGGACCACTGCCATAGCTTCCTCCCTGCTCTGCCACTTCCAATCTTGTTTCTCCCTAAACTCTCCCCTACACTGCAGCCAGAGATACCTTCTAAAATGCAAATAAGATCATGTGTCACATCTCTGCTCTCAAACTTTTGAGGTTCCCTCCAGGCTCTGAGGCAGACCCCTGAGACTTTGCAATATACCAGAAAGCTTTTGCTTAATATATCACTAGCCACCAATACATAGTGAAATCAAACATTTTTTAGGTTAAAAAAAAAGACAACTTATTGTTTAGTGGAAATGGTGGACATCAGAAAGAAAAACATGTCAGACAGCCTGAATATCTAAAGAGGAGTCTACAGACTATGTGGGAATTTGGTAGAAATGCTGGGAACTTAGGCTCAGCCCAGTTCTTCTGAATCAGAATTTGCCTTTTGATTTGTGTGAATAGGAGAGCTTGAGAGACATTGTATTAGAGATAATCCAAGTCATTTTGCAGATCCTTAGGCATTGGGCTCAAGGCACAGGCTTTAGATTCAGGCCTGGTTTTGAATCTAAAATGTGTTGTGACCTTAAGCAGGTTCCTTAGTTCATCTGAGCCTCAGCTTTTTCATCTGTACAATGGGAGATTAAAACAAACTAGTACCTTGCTCATAAATAAATTACAAGGCTTAAATGATATATTAGAGACAGCCTTTGTCACTGTATTGACATACAGTCCTTAATATAAGTTACATTGATATATTGGGAAACTAATAAGTTCATGAAGGTCCTCCAGCATTTGGCATCATGGTCTAAAGGTTAGAACAAGGTAGGGGTGAGACAAGGTAGGAAAAAGGGGTAAGACTTATGAACTCATTCTCTGAGGAGTTACTGAATATCTATGATGGGCCAGCTCTCTGGAAGGAACCAGGGTTACTGTGGCAGGCAGGGCACTGTCCTTGCCCTCATGAAGCACACAGCCTGTTATGTCAGGGGCATCATCGGCAGGGAGCATAAGTGCCACTGAAAATAGACTTGGCCACACTCTGTCCTTGTTTGGCACAGATCTCGCTGCAGCAGGGCTCCAATTCCAGCTGATCCTTCTCGCTGGCTCGTAATTCTTCCAAGGATTTCTCCTTGGGGAATTAAAAAGAGTCCCATTTCCCCCCTCTACCTCAAGGTATTATTTTGTACATTTGGAAAGGAAAAAAATACCCATCAGCTGTTTTAGGTGGAAAATCTCTTTTCTTATTCCTATGTGAAACCATATATTTTTTTCCAGGACTTCCTGGGTCACTGAACCCTCAGCACGTGTCTGTGTATCTGGGACCCCTGGGTGGCCCCTCATTGGCCAAGCAAGCTCTCCTGAGTACACAGGGCTTGGCAGCCTCCACGATGGTTTTTCTAATCAAGGTATCTCTCTTTGCTAGCTGGGAGGAGCTGGAAGTCCTGCCTGGGTAAGGCTTGAAGAGAAGCAGGGGAATGAGTCAAACGCAAGCATGATCTCATTGTCAAATCTCCCCTATCCCCGGTGCCTCTGTAAATTTCCCATGAGTTGGTGAAAGGTCTACGAGTTTTGATACACTAAAACATAACACCGGCATGAGAAAGACACAAAGGAATTGCTGGCTGGCCTCTATAATTTTGATAAACTTTCCTATTCATATAGGAAAACTTTGTTGGAATTTTCTAGCGAGTGTTTTCAGGAGAATAGAGACTTGACAGTTGGAAATGCCGTCTTGGATGCCCTGTGTCCCTAGTCATGACAAGAAAGAGCTTTGTGGGAGAGCCTGGAGGAAATACAATCATTTGTTTGAGAGCAGGGCTACCCCAGGTCAGAGGAATGGATTTCCATTTTGTTTTTTTAAATTAATTTATTTATTTTAATTGGAGGCTAATTATTTTACAACATTGTGTTGATTTTTGCCATATGTCAACATGAATTAGCCATGTGTGTACATGTGTCCCACCATTCTGAACTCCCCTCCCACCTCCCTCCCCAGGAATTCCATTTTAAATGAAGCCCTCTCCCTCTCTAAGGATATCCCCATTTTATTTTATTTTTTCTTGGCTTTATTTATTTATTTCAGTTTTTAAAATTGAAGTATAATGATTTATAATATTGTACTAGTGTCAGGTAGACAGCAAGTTGATTCAGTTATATATACATTACTACATAACATATATATTATTCATCTCTCTATATATTATTTAGTTATATATACACACACATATATATATTTTTTCAGATTCCTCTACCAGACTTCCCTGGTGGCTCAGATGGTAAAGAATCAGCCTGCAGTGCAGGAAATGCGGGTTCAATCCCTGAGTCAGGAAGATCTCTTGGAGAAGGGGATAGACATCCATTCCAGTATTCTTGCTTGGAGAATCTCATGGACAGAGGAGCCTGGCGGCTCCCAGTGCATGGGGTTGCAAAGAGTCGGACACAGCTAAGTGACTAACACAGACAGACATAAGTTACTACAAAATAGTGAGTAGAGATACCTGTGCTGTAAGTAGGTTCTTGTTGGTTATCTATTTTATATATGCTTATTTTGGGCTTCCCAGGTAGCTCAGTAGTAAAGAATCTGCTTGCCAATGCAAGAGACACAGGTTCAATCCTAGGTCAGGAAGATCCCCTGGAGGAGGAAACAGCAACCCATTCCAGTGGTCTTGCCTGGAAAATCCCATCTACATGAGTCTGGTGGGCTACAGTCCATGGGGTCACAAAGAGTCAGACATGACTGAGCAAAGATGGGTATGAGGTATGCTTATGTTAATCCCAAACTCCTAATTTAATCCTCCTTCCACTTTTCCTCTTTGGTAACCATTGTTTTTTATATAAGTTCATTCATATCAGTTTCTTTTTTTAAGATTTCAGATATAAGTGATATCATATGATATTTGTCTTTCTCTTTATGACTTACTTCACTTACTGTGGTGATCATCTCTAGGTCCATCCATGTTGCTACAAATGGTATGATTTCATTTTTTTTATGGCTGAGTAAAATTCCATTATATAAATACACCACATCTTCTTTATCCATTGATCTGTGGATAGACATCTGCGTTACTTCCATGTGTTGGCTATTGTAAATAGTGCTGCAGTGAACATTAGACTGCATGTAACTTTTATTGATGTATAGTTGATTTTCAGTATTGTGCTAGTTTCAGGTGTACAGCAAAGTATTTCAGTTATGTATATATGTATTTTTCAGATTACTTTCCATTATAGATTATTATAAGATGTTGAATATAGTTCCCCATGCTGTGCAGTAAATCCCTGTTGCTTATCTATTTTATGTATAGGAATTTGTATCTGTTAACCTCATACTCCTAATTTATCCCTCCCGCCCCTGTCCCTTTCCTCTTTGGTAACCATATATTTGTTTGCTATGTCTTTGACTGTGTTTCTGTTCTGTATATAAATTCTTTGGTACTATGTTTTAGATTCCACATGTAAATGATATATAATATTTGTCTTGCTGTCTGACTTACTTCACTTAGTATGATAATCTCTATGACCTGAGCCCTGAGATGTGGTAGCCTCCTGGAAATGGGGAGGCAGTGATTGTTTACTTCATTGCAACAGAAAGCACAAAGTATGCGAGTGCCCTGCCCAGCATCTGCCCAGAAGTTTTTATTTTCTTCCCTTCTTCCCTTTTAATTTGTTAAAAATGTCCTTGGGTCTCTGATTTGTCTTATGTTTACAAATGCTAAAGATACAATGTTCTCATTTGTATGATTTTAGCTGTGAGATTTGAGAACAAATGCTTAATCTTTTAAGCCTTGGTTTCTCCATCCGTAAAGTGATCATTTGGATCAGATTATTTCTCAAGTTTCTTCTAACCAAAAGTTGGATTCCCAAGGATGCTACATTATTTGATGACTACTTATACCAGGTTGGCAGTGAGTAATTAGCTGGCAGCTAAAACAGAGCGTAAAGTTGAAATTATTTTGGTTGAGATCTGAAAAATGCCTGTTACCTTTAAAAACAATGTGAGCCAAGCTACACTTTTGCCTTAGTTGCATGTGTGTGTGTAATGGTAGATGCTACTGAAAAGTCTCCAATGGAGTTGGAGGATGACTGTGCAACAATAGAGGTAGGAGGGAAGAATACTTAGCAATCATTCCTCTGGGTACTTCTGATGCCCAAGGGCAGATATCACTAATCAAGCTTATTATTCATTTCCACACAGGGCTCTAGAGAGCCAGTAGCAAAGTTGTGATGGAACCCATTTGTCTTTCTTAGCACAAAAGACCCCCACAACACTGGTACTATCAGCAATGTTCTCTAACCTTTGAGATCCTAGAGATTTTTCTTATTTGAATATAATTCATTCAACACATTTTTTTAAGCTCCTGCTAGATTCCAAGCATAGTTCTTAATAATGGTGATAAGCAATAAATGGGTGTGTGTGCTCAGTCATGAGTCACAGCTCTTTGAGACCCCATGGACTGTAACCCTCCAAGCTCCTCTGTCCAAGGGATTTTCCAGGCAAGAATACTGGAATGGGTTGCCATTTCCTACTCCAAGGGATCTTCCTGACCCAGGGATCGAATCTGCATTGGCAGGTGGATTCTTTATCACTGCGCCACCTGGGAAGCCCTTGAATAAAGCAGATAAAATTCCCTGCTCTCGTGGAACTTTCATCCTAGTGGGAACAGGGGAAGGACAGACAATAAACAAATAGAGATGTAAATATATAGTGTGTTAGGTATTGGTAAGTGCTATAAAGGAGCCAAAACAGAAACCGGGTAAATGGAGTAGATATGTATGAGCTTGGAATTGGACTGCCATTTAAAATAAGATTTTCATGAAGGATTTTATTGAAGTGATGTTTGAGGCAAGACCTAAGAGCAGTGAGAGAGGTCAGGTGAGGATGGGGGAGGCTGTCATCTAAGGCCATGTCATGGTGTGCAGAGGAGTAAAACTCATTTTAACATGAAAATAGTCACTGATGAATTGCCCCTTTGTAAAATTAGCCCCACTGAAACATTCTTCTCTGCTTAACAGTTGTTTCCCCACCCATCACATCGATATTTTTGGCAAGTCTGCTAAGTGATAGGTATTACAGACATCGAATAATACAAGCAAAAGTAGGTAATAAGTTGTAAAGTAAAATGACCTGTGATAGTAAAGGTAATGAATCTGCTGAAAGTTATGTTGGAAAAGTGCTTGGATTATAACCAAATAAGGATCTGAGTTTTTAGAATTAACAAAAAAGAGAGAATCCCTGAGGATTAAACACAATAGACTTTTTCAAAGAAAATGTTTAATTGAAGGACTATGAGAAACCTTTGGGAATTTTTTTTTAAATTCTTAAACATTTCTGAAAACATAAACCAGTTAATGATCATCTGTGAATATCAAACCTAAATAAAGGTTGTATCTTGCTCTGTGCTTTCCTTTTTTTTTTTTAAGGCATGCCCTCAAAAAAAGAGCATGCCCTCAGCCCGTCATACTTGATTTATTCTTTGTTGCTTCTGAGAATTAGCGTGGAGTTACAAGTCACTAAATATAAGTTAGAAATAACTTATTTTAAAGATTTTGATTTTATTTTTAAACTAAGGTCCCAATGGTATCTCTTCCACTGTTTAGTAGAATGTTTTAGAACTCGTTTTAAGTGGATTTGCTTTAAACTGGCTGATTTCCATCATCAGTAAAATTCCCCTGAAGGAGGTGAGGTAAGTTCGGAAAAGTGCAGAAACCCACTCAAGGTCACATGACTAAAAGGTGGCAGAGACACAGGAAATGCTTTTTTTGTGTTTCCCAAAGGAGATCAGAGTCAGGTTGAAGCAAAAGTCTAGCAGATTCATGGTTTGAATCCACATGAGAAATCACAGCTTGCAGACAGTTAATCAGAAAACCAGCACAGTGACTCTTTTTGAAAGGTAGCTTTTTTTTTCCCTTATAATAAGAGGACATTATTCTGATTTAAGACACATTCCTCTTAGCTCATGGCAGTCTTCAAGGAAGCATCGCTCTCTTATGAGACCTGCAGAAGAGGATAAAATGTGCTTATTTACCTGCTGAATGCTGCAGTGATGCTCTGAATGCCTTCTCCCCTCAGTGTAGAGCATAAAAACTCTAATCTGGATTAGGATACAGGGTATATACTGCATTAAATAATGGACCAGCAATTTTAGGAGTCATCTTTTTCCCTTTACTCTTGGGACTCTTAGAGAAGAAACAGATGCTCTCTGGAGTTTCTAGTCTTTTGCTGGAGGGAAGAGGGAGGGGGGTTTCGGAGGGGAAGCATATGTAAACCCATGGTGATATCATGACAATGTATGGCAAAAACAATTAAAAAAATAAAAATAAAAAAATGCCTTGCATCTCCTCATTTGACCCATACCTTGAGATCTGTGTTGTTTTGAGGAGTACTTGGGGATTTTTGAATTTGCATTTGGCTTAAATACACAATAAGGAAATTATTTACTTGCTATTCACTTCTAAATGTAGACTGATAGATAAATAGATAGGATTTAGTTTCCCTGAATACCTAAACACTTCTGAAACTAACTTCAGGAATCATCTCTTTTCCTTTTTTCATTTGACACTGAGTTTGTACAGAAAGGAGAAGCAATGTGCCTGGGTCACCCAGCAAGGTAGTGACAGGTCTCACACTGGAATCAATATTTTCTGAATTATGGTTGGGTGCTGTAGTTCACCTCAGTATGAATGTCATTCCTCTATGAATTTATGCATGAGTAGCCAGCATATCCTATATTTAATATATCTGTTAGAATTATCTTTTTTTTTTAACTGTGTCCCAGTACCAAAGAAGAACATACCATATTCTGCAGTTGTACCCATAAAATTGAGTAGTGTAGTTATGGTTATGTCACTGAGGGCTATACTGAAATATCTGCCCTCCCACTTCCCAACAAGTTAGGTGACTTTGAATAAATGTTTAAAGTTCTTTTTGTCTCTATTTCCTCATTTTCTAAATAAAGATGACAATTCTTCCTTCTCAGGTGTATTTTGAGGATTATCTGAGATAATTAATATAAAACATTCAAGTGTTTGAAATCACATGTAGGCTTCCTAGGTGGCTCAGTGGTAAAAAATTCACCTGCCAATGCAGGGGATGCAGGTCCCATCCCTGGGTCAGGAAGATCCCCTGCAGAAGGAAATTGCAACCCACTCCAGTATTCTCCAGTATTCTGCCTGGAAAATCCCATGGACAGAGGAACCTGGTGGGCTACAGTCCATTGAGTCTCAAAGTCGGACACAGCTTAGTGACTAAAGAACAATAAATAATCAAGCATAGTTAGAGCCCAATAATATTAGCTGTCATGTGGTCATCATCACCATGAGCTACAGCAGTCTCAGCATCCTCACCATCAGTGTCATTAGCATCTTCATCAACATTTTTGTTAGTGCTACTGGCAAGTTGCAGTCAAACCTCTGAATTGTCCATTGAGCACGTCTAGTCCAACCTTTGTCTGATGACTTAATATTCTCCAGCACCCATGACTTAATATTCTCTCGCATCCATGCCACTTGGCTGGCTAATCTTGGCTTGAATACCTCCAATGCCAGGGAACTCATTTCTTCCCAGGGTAGCCTGTTCTATTTCTAGAAAGGATTTTAAATACAACTAAACTAGGCTTTACAAGTCTCTAATATTTAAAATAAATGGCCAGTCCTGGCCTCATTACTCACATCTGAAATGATTTATATACCAATTATGTAAGGGATTTGCTTTCACTGTTTTCTCATAAATATTATAGATCAATTAAGTCCTTGTTTTTCCCTTGTCTAAGCATGAAGATTCCAGAACAAAACTTGGAAACTGGCTGACACGAGGAGGCAGCAAGATGCCCCATCAGTCTTCATTTCCAGCCTGGGCTTTGTCACCAGTTGTAAGTCTGGGATCAGGAGTCCCCACTGTTCTGCCAGGCTACTCCTCCTCTCAGCCAGTCACTCTTCTTACTTCATTTGGCTGACTGTAGTATTGTGATACATAACATGGGTCAGGTACTGCTTTTGATCCTAAGGATGTGAAAATAAAGGATGTGAAGATAGGTAAACGAGCTATATGATCTCAGAGAATTTACAATCTTATTGGAAAAGACCCTGATGCTGGAAAATTGAGGGCAGGAGGAGAAGGGGGTGGCAGAGGATGAGATGTTTGGATGGCATCATCGACTCAACGGACATGAGTTTGAGCAAACTCTGAGAGACAGTGAAGGACAGGGAAGCCTGATGTGCTGTAATGCATGGCATCCCAAAGAGTCAGACATGACTTAGCAACTGAATAACCACGATAGGGGAACCACGGCAAATAAGTGAAGAAAGATGATAATTTCAGTGAGCGATAAGTGCTAAAGAAAATTAAAACCGGGCAATATGACAGAATGTTGGATGGGGTGTGGGGGAGACATTTTAAACTGAGAAGTCAGGGAAGGAAGTGACAATTTAGTGGAGATCTTCCTAATAAAGAGGAGACAGCCATCTGAAGATCTAGGAGTGCCCTGGTCCAGGCAGAGGGAGCATCCTGCAGGAATGAGCTTGGTCAGCTTGAAGAGCAGAGTGCTTGACTAGAGAGAGCTTTCAGGGTATGAGGCTGATCAGATAAGCAGGTGCCAGGGCAATTCTGTTCTGATGGCCTTGGGAATGCATCGGAGGGCTTTGAGTAGTGGAGTGAGATTGTATGGTTCATGTGTTTAAAAGGTCACTTAGATGGTAGATGAACTGTACAGGAGCAGAGTGGAAGTCGTTGGTCAGTGAGACTGTTGGTGGTTGTTCACCTGGACAGTGGTGGCTTGGACTAGGTTCTTAGCAATGTGAGATGGATAGAAGAGGACAGACGCAGGGAATACTCTGGAGGTGGAGCTGAGGGGACTTGCAGGAAACAAGGTCAAGTAAGAAGTCAATGAGGCAGCTGGATGCCGGGTGGTACCATTTACTGCACTGGGGATTGGAGATAAAAACATTTGGAGGTGAAAATTAAGCTTCTGTTAAGGACATATGAATTTCATTGAGATGGATATTGAGTATCTCAGAGGAGAGAGGGTACTGTAGTTCAGCATTCAAGTCAGAGGTGGAAGTATCAACTCTGGGGGTTGTCAGCCTAGGATGGTGTTTAAAGGTGCAGGGCTGGAGAGAGTATTCTCAGTGTGCTGTGGCAAACATCCACTCAAAATTCTTAGCTGATGGCAGCCACTGGCTTGGTAAGTGTGTGCCATTCTGATTTTTCTTAGTTTTCTTCCTCTGATTGAGAAAACATACCTAGAGGGCCATGAAGATGCAAGATGTTGGTTGAAATCAGTTAGAGAGATATGTCTTCCTTCACCTCAGTGGATGTGCAATCTATCAGTTGAAAGAGAGATGTATGAGTCATTAATTACAGAACATAGAAGGTTAACCTGAGGAGGAAGTGCAGATCTCAGCAAGTCCTAGACTAAAGCACAGGGAGAAGCAGTTTGGTGGGCATATTAGGAGGACTTCACAGGGGAGGTGCTCTCTGTAGGGGAACCTGAACAATGAAAGACATTTTAGAGATGTAAAAAGGCAGAGGGAAACCTTGCAGAGAACATATTGGGATGAGGCAAAAAGAGACACCCATTAGGGACCACATAGTAGGAACTCAAAACAGATTTGTGGAATGGATGAACTGTATCCTACTGATCCTGTGTCCGGGCTGGCCATTTCTCCTGTGCCCAAAGCCAGCCCTTGTAAGGGATTTGTCCCTGTGTTCTGGATGTAGATCTTGCATAGCTCAGGGAAAGAAGCAGGAGCCTCTCACCTTGTGCTGAGAATACAAGGGCAGGGAAGAAACAAACTCCTCCCATGAGGCCAATAACGATGACACTCAAGATTGTGGATGGCGAGCTTGTTCCAAAGGTACCATTGGGCATGCAGGCCGCCTCGCAGTAAATCACGCTGCACCAGGCCTCGCAGCACATTACTGGCTGGCTTGGTGTGTTCTCTGGGGGAACAAGGACAACAGATCTGGGAAGCGAAAGGCAGGTCTGCAGAGAACACCAGAGGCAGACAGGCACCCTGTGCACCTCACTCTGGAGTTGGAGAAACCAAAGGTCTGAGAGAGCCATCACCTACCTAGCTGACATGACAAATTGGTGCCTCTGCTCTTTTGCTCCCTTTCTTTGAGGTTGGAAGTGTTTAGCTGCTCCACGTGTACTTGTCTCTGGCTCCAGGGGAGTTGCTATCATCTGCTGTCATGGTGCCCTGTTCCCCAGCACTGCCCTCCTCTTGCCTTGTGCTCAGAAGGCTGGGTTGAATGCTGGATAGAAGCTTACTATGCTCCCCTCCCTGAAGAATCATGGCATCTATATGATTCAGATCATCAGTCCAGAGAACGGTGACACTTTGGGTGTGGACATTGTTGGGCTGTCCTTGCAGTCTCCATCACTGGGCACATCTTCATCAAGCCAGTTTTGACTAGAGGCAGTTATAGCTGTCTTTGGAACTTGAAAGACTGTTTTATGCTTCCCCAGAAGCCAAAGCATCATTTTCCTCCCTCCAAGCTGTCTGAATTGCACCCCACCCCAAATGACTTGAGGACAGACGGTTGGCTTATGCTCCTGTTCTGGGCCTCCCTGGATCCTTCTTGTCTTGTGGCTGGGGTGGTTGTTCCTTTTGGAAATTGAAAAGGAAGATGCTGTTAGACCACAGGAAAGCTGGGTGTAGGAGGCCTGTGTAGGAGAAACGAGGGTGGGGTGAGGACCATAGGGAAAATAGTAGTATGAAGCTGGGTAACTCAAGTTGAGATACTTAGGCTGATATATGACTCTTGTAAATGCATAAGCAGCTTCTGGATGCCTGACATACTAGTTACTTCAGTGTAAATGCCCTTTTTTAAAATATTCTAATGAGCCCAGAACAGCAATCCTGCAGTATGTGACCACAGGCCCTTTGTTTACAGGCAAGTAAGGTTCTGAAGATGAGAAACAAGGAGGAAAGCTCTCCCGGAGAGCTAGGATCCAACCAGTCCCACTTACTGACCTCTTCTCACTAGCACATTACATGGCACATGGTAGATGCTCAGAAAGAATTTGTTGAATGAACAAATGGTTCATTAGAAGAGAATTAGTCTCAAAAAACCACCCTACTGTTAGGCTTTTCCCCCCCAGATTTTTCTGGTATCAGAAACTTCAGCATATTATTATGTTCACAGGAAGGAACTCAGTAGTCGTTTATATTCACACTGCACTTAACAAGGTATTTCACATTCATTGGCCTGACTGTGGTCCCCACTGGATTGATGGCTTCTTAAGATCAGGTGTCTTGTCCACCTCCTCTCTGTAACCCTGATCCTGTTGGCCCCAGGCTCGTGACTGACATTCATTCAGAACCCAATCAGCTGCCAGTACTACGCTAGGCACTGGGTTACTGGTGGTGAGCCACAGGGACAATAGATATACATGGAAACCTACCAAACACAGTATGACCAGTGCTAGAGAGGAAAAGAGTAGTTCTGAGATAGAGAATAACTGGCTCTAACTTAGACTGTGATGGGGCCAGAGGTCTCTAGGATCTCTTAAGTTTCGTTTATCTGAAATTGTTATCCCGTACCATCTTCCCACTCTCCTACGTTGTCCCCACTACAGGAAGTGACAAGGTACCACCTGAGAGATGTTAAGACATTCAGTGAACGTCCCAGACTGCCTCCTTGGGTGATTGATTTTTTCCCCTCCCTCTATCCCTTCTTTCTTTCATTCCTTTGATCCATTCATTTATTCAACCAACTAACATTGATTCAGCACCTACAACTTTCCACACGCTGGGCTGGTGCTGCGAATATACCAGTGAGCAAAACTGGCATAGTCCCCATCTTTGAGAAGCTTATGGTCTCCTAGGTGCAGGCTCATTTCTCAAATAATCCCAGAATGTCTTATTATGAACACTGATAAGTGCTGTGAAAGCAGATTCCATGCTTCAGTGAGTGTATTTAACATGGAGGCTGAGCTGGTATAGGGGTTCCAGAAGGGTCTCCCCATAGAGGTGATGTAGATAAGGACATGAAGGGGAGCTGTACATCACAAGGCACCATCAGAGGAGGGTGGACAGCCCTGAACCGACTTATAGATAGGCCCTAACATCATGGGTGGGGAATCAGTGACTTGCATGTTAATTCTGCAAAGTGGGCAAGGGTGACTCTATTATAGAGATGCATTTTTACGGATGAGAAAGAACTGTGGCTTGATGAAGGTGAGTGAGTCACTCAGTCCCCTTGAAGAAGGACAGAATTGGGGCTTGTGCCTCAATGAGTAGCCTGGAAGTCTCTCTAGAACTTTCCACGCCCTCCTGTGCCATAGTTTTCTGACTATAGTTAAAGTATCCGATGCCTACCCGGCTGGCTAACTGTGACTAGGCCAGCTTCAGGCACACGGAACACATACTCAGTCACGGTTGGGAATGTCACTTCCAGGTCCAATTATTTTTTTCTCCAAATGAATAAACAGTGGTAGTCATGTAAGCCTCAAAGCTGGGGATCTAGCCCTCCCTGTTCATTTTTCAAGTCTCTGCATCTAACTGCTAAGATACTGTGTCATATCCAAGGTCAAACTAGCAGTGGCATTTGGAGACTCTGGGCTTCTTAACAGAATACTTCGTTCACCTCTTCTTCTGCCTAAAATACTTGGGTAAAAAGTGGATGCCTGCTTAATATGCATGATCCATTCCCATAAAGTTATAATAACTATCCTGGGCAGGAGAAAGCCCAGATTAAATACAAGTGTCTTATCTAGTTCCTTCTCTTCCTCGCTCTCATTCTCCCTTTCAGCTTTGTAAAAAGCATCATTATCTCCTAAAAGTTAATATATCAATGGGGATAAACCATATTTTCATAGTAATACCCCCTGATTGTGTGGAACTTCAACTTTCCCCTAAAAATTCCTCATATGGGTTTTTATGAGGATGCTTGTTCAGACTGGGAAATGCAGTAGGCGTGAGAGCTTTGAAGTCAGGCCCCCCTACTCACAACTCAGTGGCTCTGTGACTGCAGGTAAGGTACTGAGCCACTCTGAGCTTCGTTCCTCTCTTCTGTGAAGCGGAAATGAATGTTGGGAAAGAATGGGACGGGATCCAGGGAAGAAACCTGTGCAAAGCATAGAGTTGAGGCCAGCCTGGAACATGATCTGTTCTCATTCAGCTTCACTTGTCATATCACGGTTGTCCTCTTTCATAGATGAAGACCTCTGGGGACCAGAGACCAAAGGGGACTTGCCTGGGACCACACAGATAGGTAGATCCTGAGTCTGGCCAAAGCCCACATCCCTGCCTACCAGGTGCCCTGCATCCTGTATGTCCACTCAACTCCTTATTCGTCAGGCAAAAAACAAGTCTCAGATATCAATGGGTAAACAGCATTCATCCCATTGCCTACTTGTGACCTGAATTCCTGGGGTCTCAGCTGAGTGCTCCTGCCTCCCCCAGTCCCTCTCTTTTGCGCTGGAAGTCCTCTGTCTTGCCGCAGCATGCATAGGTATCACTAGGGAGAACATGCTAGTCACGTTTTCGCTTACTTCTTTCCTCTGGGGTAGCCCGTTTTCATGAAATTAGAGCAGGGAGGAGGAGGAGGCGTATTGGTATGATCTTTATCATCATTTATTGGGGCAAACTTGAATTGGTTTCTTTTGGAAGAAAACTTCCTCTGAAGACTGACAAGGCTGTAGAAGATAGTAGAGCCACTCAGGCAGCCCAAGGGAGGCGTGAGATAATAAGAATCCCTTACACTCCTGCTGGCTTTTAATCTGGTACGTTGTATAAGGGCAAAGCTATTTCTACAGTCATTTGTTCAGCAAGGCTTAGGCATGGAGAGATATACCAGACATTGACCTGGCCTGGAGGAACAGCAAAGAAGATCAACACAGGAACATGAATAAGAAATTGTAATATTTGGTTAGCACAGTGACACCCATATGTCAGAGGACATTAAAGGAAAGAGAAGAACACCCAGTTTAGACTAAGGAGGAGTGGTAATCAGGGGAGGCTTCCAGAAGGAGGTGATGCCTGAGATTTAAGGCTGAAGAGGTGTAATCTAGGTGAAGAAGTTGGGAAGCTAGCACAAGCAAAGGTATGGCCTGGAGAAATGGCCTTAGAATTAAAAAAAAAAAAATGAGGAATGGAAAATCAAAGAAATCATGGAACTCGGATCTTAAAATGCCCTAAATGCCTTGCTAAGGACCTTGAGTTTATCTTGTGGTCACTGGGGTGGGGGTGGGGTGGGGGCACTGAAGGGCTTTGGTAAGGGGATACATACCTAGTTTCACCCAGATCAGATCTTCTGGTGCAACACTTTTGTACTCCAGTTTTATAGCCAGAGCCACGTGTTCAGCCCTCGTCACAAGCTTAAGCCTCCCTCAGCCTCTTAGAACCCACCAGCTCCTCATCAGAGAACCCACAGTTGGCCAATGCAGGTGACAAAGTCTCTCAGGCTGTGTATCCTTCCTCTGGCATTGTGCCTTTGTTCTGCTTATAGGGCTGCTGTCTGCTCAGGACAAAACCTCACATGCTCCAGCCCCAGCAGAGCCCTTCGGCATATACAATTGTTTCCATCCATCCGGCTTTAAGCGCCAGCCTTCACCCACACCCCTCACACCCTCCCCCTGCCCCATCCACCTCCTGCCTTGGGAATGGCCCTTACTGGGTGAAGTTTTGCTTTCATACCACCGTTTTCTATAGCATCAGGGACCCAGGACCTGGTGCAAAGATTCTTGCATCTTAGCAGCCCTGACTCCATAATTATCTACTTTTTCATTCATATATGTATATATGCTCCTTCTGAAACCACTACTTTTGAGATACCTTGTCTGGTCTGTTGTAAAGAATGTGAGCTGCTCTACTAGGTCCTAACAATTGCTAACCATGTGGCCTTATGAATTCTCTACAGGCCTCCTTCTTCATCTGTAAATTAGGGATCACATTAATATCTACATCCAAGGACTGCTGTGAGATTTAAATGAGATAATACATGTAAAGGACTTAATATGGTAAACACTTGATAAATTTTTTTTCATTATGGTCTTACTGGGGCTTTCCAGGTGGCACTAGTGGTAAAGAACTCGCCTGCCAATACAGGAGACATAAGAGACGTAGATTCGATCCCTGGGTTGGGAAACTTGCCTGGAGGAGGGCATGGAAACACACTCCCGTAGTCTTGCCTGGAGAACTCCATGGACAGAGGAGCCTGGCAGGCTACAGTCCATGGGTAGCAAAGAGTTGGACAAGACTGAAGCAACTTAGCATGCACGTACTGACTTTATGAGGCATCCAGTTTCAGACAGTGGGGAAAATGGAGCAGCATCATTAGACTCTCTCTTTGTAGAAAGTGCAAACACTCACCATGTAATTCATCCAAAGTGGCTTTTAGGGAGGCAGGAAGGAAAATGAGAAAGCTTCAGTGACAGGGTTGGAGGTTAGTTGTCAGATTGTCTGGGTTCCAGTTCATCTCTGCCACTAATTTCTCTGCAGCCTGGGGTCTACAAAGCTCACTGTTTCTTTAGCTCTCATTTCTTTCACCCATAAACAGAGTGGGCTTCCTCTAGTGGCTCAGATGGTAAAGAATCTGCCTGCAATTCAGGAGACTGACCCAGGTTCACTCCCTGGGTCAGGAAGATCCTGTAGAGAAGGAAATGGCAACCCACTCTAGCATTCTTGCCTGTAGAATTCCATGGACAGAGGAGCCTGGTGGGCTACATAGTCCATGGGGTCACAGAGTTGGACATACTGAGTTATACTTTCACTTTCAAAAAGAATAGCCTCTGGCTGAATACTGCCAGCTCTCCTAGTTTGTGATTCTACCACTGGAGTCTACACTAAGTCCATTTTCAGCCTCTGCAAAGTCTGGAGACACTCAGGGCTGAGATGTCTGCCCAGATGGAATGTCTGGTCTGGGCCAGAGGCTGGACTTGGAACTGCAGTGTCCACCTGCCGCTGCCTGGGGAAGGGAGAGGACGGTGCTCTTGCCCATCCAACAGACACCAGCCCTTCCATCCCCAAGCTGCAACTGGAGGCTGGTGCTGGGAGTCTAGTTCTGGGGTCCATTTTTGGTAGTTCTGGATACATTTTAAAGTTCCAGACCATTCTGGGACATTTGCCATAAATTTAGCTGGAGTCAACAGTCTTGTTCTTTGCTTTAGCCCCTCTGAGCAGCCAGCAATTGGTGGGGTCAGAAGATGGGCCAGGATAGGGTTCAGAAAGCTGATGGAAAGGAAGTAAGCAGAGGCTGAGAGGTGGGTTCTGAATAAATACTGTATGGATGGATGAATGGGTGGGGTGAGACTGCATAGATGGATGAATGGGTGGTGGAATAAGTGACGGAGAGGCACTGAGAAGGACTGGCACCAATGCCTGTCAGTGAGAGGGCACTGAATAAGTATTTGCCAAGTTGATGTTGAAGAAATTTGGGAGCGAAAAAAATGAGATGGAAGAACATAAAGAGAAAATAGAGTTAGGGCAGGGCGGAAAATGACTGAGAAAGAAATATGAAGAAAGAAAACAGTAGACAAGGAAGAAACAACAATAGGAAGGAAGGATAAGAGGGAGGGAGGGAGGGAACCAGGAAAGGGGGATGTGATAGACAATAGATTGAGACACAGATGAATTGGGGAGGTGCCGTGCCTTCGGTTCTTCCGTATCCTTTGCTAGAGCTGCCTGAAGTTCCATCACTGGAATCAGACACTGTGTACATGTGTGGGGGGGGTGTGTGTGTGTGTGTGGTGTGTTAAGGCACCGATCTCTACTAAAATCCAGAACTTCCTGAACTAGTACAAAACAGGAAGCTGTTATCGGGTCACTCCTTCTTAAAGCCGACCTGATAGCAGTGTTTGGGTTGAGCTGCCTTGAAAAGGTACGTGAGCAAGCCTAGGCCAGGTCTGTGGGCCGCGTTTCCAGGGCAGTGATGGGAAAGGTGAACAGCAGAGAACCAGCTCCTGCAACAGGGAGTGCAGTTCAGTTCAGTCGCTCAGTCGTGTCTGACTCTTTGCAACCCCATGGACTGCACCACGCCAGGCTTCCCTGTCCGTCACCAACTCCAGGAGCCTACTCAAACCCATGGCCATCGAGTCGGTGATGCCATCCAACCATTTCATCCTGTCATCCCCTTCTCCTCCCTCCTTCTATCTTTCCCAGTGGTAGTAGCAAGGGAATTTTTTAATGGAATGCAGGTGAACATTTTTGTTTTTTTAAATAATTACATATATGCTGAGATTGTTATCTCAACTGATCTAAGTGATGCTGGTTTTTAACAGTGATAGGTTTTCTTATTAAAATTTAAGCAAAGAGAGTTGAGGTAAAGACAGATTATTAAATAAGTGATGATGAAGCTGTCATGCCATCTTGAAGAGGCACCAAGATGGCATTGCCATAGTTGGGGAAATGCATTTCTCATTCAAACTTCTTTCACAGATAGGGCCACTGGGACCCAGAGAAGGGAAATATCTGGCTCAGACCCAGGGGTGGAGTTGGACCAGAACCCAGGCCTCCCATCTCCTCATCAGTGAGCTTTCTATTTGCCTGTAGTGCCCCACAATCCTCCTCTGATCATTCTTTTTAAAGCACCAAGTGATCAATCTGTTAATTACAGGTCTGCTTTACAGATTCTAAATCCCCTATTGCTTCCATTCATGGATGAAAATAATTTGTTTCACAATTACTTGTCATGGTAGCTACCTTGAAACCATATGAGCTTTAGACACGCTGTGATTGTTGTGGGTTATCCTTGATTTATAGAATAAGTAAATATTGAGAAAAATGGTGTACAAATCAAATTTGTGCAAATCAAATTCCATTGATTTACTTTATCTTGGAGGTGTTTGATTTTAATTTTTGAATTCTTTTCAGTTGGTAATTGCTTCAAGACATTTATTGATTGTAAAGAAAAGAACACTAGACTGAAAGGTTGGAAAACTGGGTACCAGATCTAACCCTGCAATCTCATAAAATGGGATCTTAAGAAATCTTGAACCTCTTTTCATGTCAGCTTCCTCAAATGAAATAAAAATTGGCAGGGTTTGAGGAGAGGATCTCTGCAAGCCTTTCCTCTATATCTAATATCAGAGGCTTCTCTGATTGTATGTTTTTAAAACCAATTGACTTCCTGTCCTCTCTACCCTTTTCAAAGTTGAGAACACATCAAAGTTAGACCACCAATGGGAACAATTTTAAATCATGTCCATGCTAAGATTAGAAAATGGGGGTAAAGATACATAGGGAAGCCAAGGGCTGGCATGAGGTGATGATGCAGTGAACAGCTTTGGAATTGTTTGCCCAGGATCCTTTTGCAAAGAGTTACCCCTTGTCATCATCAAAATCACTGCAGAAAGATTATATTAGACTATGACCTCACCTTTAAGACATGAACTGATTGATTCAGGGGCTTTTAGGCACCTGCCCAAATTTGGGCTAATCAGAGTATCTCCTGGAGAATTTGATTCTAGTCTTGAGAAAGAGAATCTAGACTCTGAGTGTCTTTACTGATGTAAAGCTTGAGGGCTGCTGTGGCCATTTTTTTTTTTTATTATTGTTTTTGCCATAAATTTTCATTAAATCCCCATGGTTTTACATATTCTCCCTCCGTATCCCCCCCTCCCTTCCTCCCTTCCCCCCCGTGAAATCTTGCTGCACCAGTCCTGAGCATCAATCCTGGGCTGGCGATTGATTAGACACATGACAATGCATGCTGTGGCCATTTTTGTCTTCAGCCATGAATGCCATGATACCTGAAGGAAGGAGCAGAGCAGAACACAGGAGAAAAAGAGAAAAGGAAAAGAGTATGACTTCTGATCACACTGAGACTTCAATTCCTTGTTTCTGAGGCTTAGCTGCATTTCATCATTACCCTTATTGAAATACCCCACTATCCTTATAAATTATTCCCCACCACACTTTTTCTTATTGCCAAGGCTGGTGTGAGTTGCACTCTGTCACTTGCCAGGAAGGAGATTTCTAATAACTGACAGGGACCCCATTCCAGACCCACCAAATCAGAATCTCTGGTGCTGGGTTCTAGACAGATATATGCTTTTTAAATTTATTTATTTTTTAATGGAAGGATAATTACTTTCAGGATTTTGTTGTTTTCTGTCAAACCTCAACATGAATCAGCCATAAATATACATATATTCCCTCCTTTTTGAATCTCCCTCCCATCTCCCTCCCCATCCTGCCCCTCTACATTGATACAGAGCCCCTGTTTGAGTTTTCTGAGCCATACAGAAAATTCCCATTGGCTATCTATTTTATATATGGTAATGTAAGTTTCCATGTTACTCTTTTCATATATCTCACCGTCTGCTCCTCTCTTCCCATGTCCATAAGTCTATTCTGTATTTCTGTTTCTCCATTGCTGCACTGTAAATCAATTCTTCAGGACCATTTTTCTAGATTCCATATATATGTGTTAGAATGCAATTTCTCTTTCTGACTTACTTCATTCTGTATAATAGGCTCTAGGTTCATCCACCTCATTAGAACACACTCAAATGTGTTCCTTTTTATGGCCGAGTAATATCCTATTGTGTATATGTATTACAACTTCTTTATCCATTCATCAGGGTAAAGACAGCCTCTTCAATAAATGGTGCTGGGAAACTGGACAGCTATATGTAAAAGAATGAAATCAGAACATTTCCTAACACCACACACAAAGATAAACTCAAAATGGATTAAAGAGCTAAATGTAAGACCAGAAACTAAAAAAATCTTAGAGGAAAACATAGGCAGACACTTGATGACATAAATCAAAGCAAGATCTTCTATGAGCCACCTCCTTGAGTAATGGAAATAAAAATAAAAATGAACAAGTGGGAACTGATTAAACTTAAAAGCTTTTGCACAGCAAAGGAAGCTATAAGCAAAGTGAAAAGACAACCCTTAGATTGGGAGAAAATAATAGCAAATGAAACAACTGACAGAGGATTAATTGCCAAAATATACAAGCAGCTCATACAACTCAATACCGGAAAAACAAACAGCCCAATCAAAAAATGGGGAAAAGGCCTAAATAGACATTTATCCAAAGAAGATATACGGATGGCTAACAAACACATGAAAAGATGCTCAACATCACTAGAGAAATGCAAATCAAAACTACAATGAGATAACACCTAACACCAGTCAGAATGGCCATCATCAAAAAGTCTACAAACAACAAATGCTGGAGAGGGTGTGGAGAAAACGGAATGCTCTTGCACTGTTGGTGGGAATGTAAGTTGATACAGACTGATATTTATTTATTTATTTATTTTACTCCCCCGCGCCTCCCCCCCCAGACTGATGTTTAAAGTAAAAAACTCCTAAGATGATGCTCATGTGCAGCCAGGCTCAAGAACCTGTCGAGAGGTATCCTGGAGAGAAACTTCTAGAGTAACACACTTGAGGCGTCTCAATCTGATTCAACTCTAGCCACCTGCGTGCTCTCAAGCTCAGTTTGCAACCAGTCCTCACCTGTTAACATAGATCGTTATCGTCATCTTTCCGTCTTCCCAGAGCTGTTGTGCGGAGTAAAAAGGGCACACCTGCGGCAGGTTGCATTCCTCGGGAAGCTGACTCCGGTGGGGACGGGCAGGCCGGAAGTTCACTCGAGCTGCTCTCAGGAGCCGCTCTTGTGAGAGGAGAGGCAGGGCAGCGGCTTGGGTCAGGGGACAGAGGCCCCGCAGGTAGCTCTGCGTGGAGAAGACCCTTCGGCACTGTCCTCAGTTGGCCTGAGGCAGGCCTTCTGTCCGTCAGTCACCGCAGAGGGGCACACAGCTCCCCAGACCTCCATTCCCGGAGGGGCGTCTCAGCAGCGCTTCACAGGTTAGTCAATTCTTAACACTCTTTGTATGATAAATAAAGGGAACTCCTTACCTTCCTGAGGCCTTGCCTGCCTTGAGCGTGTCCTGTTAAAATAAAGCCCCTCCACCTCTGTAAACTTTGAAACCTCTAGGCAACCCCTACCTCAACCTGAATTCAGTCAATCCCCACGTTTTATTATCCTCTTTGTTTTTGCTACTATTGTCTTAGTTCAATTTGCTATCTTCTCGTTTGAATTCTTTCAACAGCTTCCTGATAGCTCTCCCTGCTTCCTGAATTCTTTTCCTGAAATTCATCCTGCTAGCAACTGCCAGAGGGGTGCCTCTCAAAGGCAGAGCCAGCCTCTGATTACTGTGCTTAAAACCTTTCAGTGGTTCCTTACTGCCCTCAGGGTATAGACCAAGTTGTAGGATGCCCCACGTTGTCTTCATCTGGTTCCTTCCTTCCCTCATTCCCTCCCAGTAAGCTGCTCACAGCTTCTGTCATGTAGTGAGTGCACTGCTCTGTGCCTTCTTGCCTTTTCTTTCGCTGTTCACTCTTCTTAGAATAGCCTTGCATTGAAACATGTATATTATCATATGTGAACTAGATTGCTAGTCTGGGTTCGATGCATGAGACAGGGTGCTCAGGGCCGGTGCACTGGGTCGACCCTGAGGGATGGGATGGGGGTTCAGGATGGGGAACCCTGTGGCTGGTTCATGTCAATGTATGGCAAAACCACTACAATATTGTAATTAGCCTCCAAGTAAATTAATTAAAAAATAAACCTGTTTAATTTGAAGTCTCTTCTACCCCTCATAGGGTTTCCCTTGTGGCTCAACTGGTAAAGAATCTGCCTGCAATGAGGGAAACCAGGGTTCTGTCCCTCGGTTGGGAAGATCCCTTGGAGAAGGAAAAGGCTACCCACTCCAGTATTCTGGCCTGGAGAATTCCAGGGACTTGTAGTTTGTGGGATCATGAAGAGTCGGACATGACTGAGCAACTTTCACTCATTATTCCTCATAAGTTAGTGAATTCCTGCTGTAAATACCACTGCCTTTCATTTGTCTTTGAGGGATTTTTTTGAGGTCTTCACATGGGAGCCCTTCATCTGACTGTCAGAACTGGGTGAACCTCCACAGAGTTATGAGCCAGAACTTTAATTTTGTTACATTCACCCATTTGTTACTTCGGTGTTTCTAGCACCTTCTTTATTCTTGATTGCTTAGGCATTAGCTCCCTGGTTTACAAACTTTGCCCATTGGAATCACCTGAGGATCCTTTAAAACTATTGATGCCTGGGCCTTACTCCAAGCTGTTGATTTAACTGAGATGTGAGCTGGGCATTGAGGGTTCTAAAAGCTCCCCATATAACTGCAATGTGCAACAAAGATTGAGAATCACTGTGTTCCTGATAATTAAGATGGATGTGTGTGTATGTGCTCAGTCGCTAAGTCATGTCCCGCTCTTTGCGACCTCATGGCCTATAGCCTGCTGGGCTCTTCTGTCCATGGGATTCTCCAGGCAAGAATACTGGAGTGATTTGCCATTTCCTTCTCTGGGGGCTCTTCCTGACCCAGGGATTGAATCTGTGTCTACTGCATTGGCAGACGGATTCTTTACCACTGAGCCACCAGGGAAGCCCGATAATTAAGATACTGCTTAATAATTAAGGTATGAGCTAATAAATGGAATGCTAGAAGGGAAAGACGCAAAACAGTGCCTCCTCTCTTAGGACTTAAGACGTTCCCCAAAGCCCCAGTGATTCAAAGGGTAAGGACTGGAAGGTGGAGCAGTAGGGTGAGTTGTTATAGGGAAGAGGATCAGTTCTACGCCTTGTCCGGTGAGAGTCAACTACACAGCAAGTGTATTTTTCTGTTGTTTTTCTCTCCTATTCCCCTGAACAGATTCAAGACTCTCATCTTACCTATCTTGAATCAAAATTGTGCTGTATTACTCAACACATACTCAACATGTGCTGTCACTCCTATGACCAAACCAGACATTGGCGATCAATGAACTAAATCCTGAACACGTCCTCCCAAACTCTCGCTACTCAGTGATTCAGGTAGTCACTGCATCAGTGGGTCAGAGTTGGCAGAAAAATATCTATTTATCATCTTGACTCTAAGGAACACATAGGCATGCATTTTTTTGAAGGAGAGAGAAAGGATGTGTTTTCATGGTAAGTAATACATGGCCCTGTCCATCTGATGTTAACTTTGAGAAAGCACCTTCATGTTCTGATCTTAAGTTTTCTTATCTGAAATAGGAAGTTTGGATCCTTTAGTCTCCTCGTTGCAAAAGCATGAGAGGTTTGTCATTGCAGTGGTATTTTCTCGGGCTAAGATCAATGAGAGACAAATCAGATTTAATTGAAAGTCACATGTGGAAAATTCATTATTTGAGAAAAGGGAACCTTGAGGTCATTCATCCTCATCTAATAGGGATGAAGCAGATCTAGAAACCTCATTTCAAAAGGAGAGACATAACTTCTGACTGTTGAGAACTAGGTTTTATATTTTTTCCCCTTATTTAACCCAGTTCCTTTATGGAGCTTAAATTCTAAGGAGTAGAAGCATTGAAGATTGAAAGATGACTGCATTTTCTCTCCTTCTCCAAATTTGAAGTTGAAAAATTATATTTGCTTTTTCCTTCTTATTTGTCAAGGACTATGGGCTTCCCTGGTAGCTCAGACAGTAAGGAATCCACCTGCCAATGCAGGAGACCCAGGTTTGATCCCTGGGTCAGGAAGATCCCCTGGAGAAGGGAATGGCAACCCACTCCAGTATTCTTACTGGAGAATCCCATGGACAGAAGGGCCTTGTGGGCTGCAGTCCATTGGGTTGCAAAGTCAGACACGGCTGAGCAGCTAACATTTAAAATATTTTTTCATGCAGTTACAAAGCTTAGTGAAAGTAACCAGAGGTATGACCCATGTTTATAAAGGGTGAGGCCTCTACACTCATATGCCTCCTTGAGGTTCCTTCTTGGTTTCCCAACTTTTCTCTGTGAAGGGAATGCTGCTGCTTGGGAAAGACCAAAGCAAAGCCTCAGGCATGCAAGCCCTCAGACAAAAAGTCTCATGTAAGCCTTCAGAATACTAGCTCACATTGGGGCCTGGAAAGCATGCCTGCTCCTTACTCTGTTAGTATGCAGTGCCATGAAAAGAGTCTGGTTTTGTAGCCAGACAGATGTGGGTTCAAATTCTAGCTTTACTTCTTATTTGCTCTGTGGCATGGAAAACCTCACCTAGTTTCTCTGAGGCTTGGTTTCCACTGGTTAATAATAATGATAAGGGGTTAATAATGCCTGTCTTTCAGAAGTTCAGAAGTAGAGGGCCTGGCTCAGAGTAGATGCCGGACTTGGAAAAACCACCCAGGAAAATCTGCTCAAGCCACATAGCCATGAAATAGCCTCTCACTATTTCAGGCGTTAGAGGACAAGCCCTAATCCTTTTCCTTTTTCATGAACTGGCAGACAAAACCCAACCAGCCAGGCCTCTTTGGTGGGAGGTGAGTTTCTCCAACCCGATGCATGTCGATTGCCTTTTGTCCACCTCAGGAGAACTACCCGCCTTTCCCACCGTGTGGCTTCGGCAGGTTGCCAGTCACACGACCCTCTGCTTCCCTATCACAGAGAGGACAGGCGGCCTAAGACAGACCAACCCTATTCTCCTTCCTTAGAAGTTGGATCACAATGGAAGCATGTAAGAAAGGCAAGAGCCTGGGGCAGAGGCTTCCTAAAGCTGCAGGAGAAAAAAGACCACAAATTACTTCCATAGAAAACCCCAGACCCTTCTTCCCTGGCTTCACAAAGCCCTTTATTTACGGCTGTACTGGGTCTTTGTTGCTGCATAGGGGGCTACCCTCTAGTGCGGTGCACAGGCTTCTGATTGCAGTGGCTTCTCTGATTGTGGAGCATGGTTCTAGGGCGCATGGCTTTTAGTAGTTCCCATGCATGGGCTTAGTTCCCCCATGGCGTGTGGAATCTTCCCCAACCAGGAGCTGAAGCCATGTCCCCTGCATTGACAGGCAGATTCTTGACCACTGGGCTACCAGGGAAGTCCAAGCCCTGACATGTACGATACTCATTGACCCTCTTTCAATTCTGAGCATCACTCAGCGTGGATCTATTTAGCTTCACTTTTCTATGCTAGAGTTAGAGCAGTGGGTATCCCTGGCTAAGAATATGTTAGAGTTGTTCCTACATGGATGGGGGGGTCTCTGCTTATAATATGTCTAAACTTAACTAATTTTGGGTCAGTGTGGGCCTCGGGGGCATCCAGCACAGTGTCTTCATTTAATATTGAAGACATCTGAGGCCAGGAGATAACATGTGACTTGGTCATTTTCCTATAGTCATTTGGGGGAAGACCTCAGCTTCAAATTCAGATCCCCTGACACTAAGCCTTGGATTTATTCTGCTTCTTGCCATCCTCAACTTGGGCTGTAAACATAATGCATTAAGCTCAGCCCCTGCAAGGCCAATAATAGTTTTCATACTCAGAAAAGCTAATGAACTTTCCCTTGTGTCATAGACCATGCCTGCACCCCTGACCAGATCGCTGGCATTTCAGGCTATTGGTTCAGAAGAGGGGATAGGGAGCTGGTGTGGGAGATTGAGGTTGGATTCAAACAACCCAGATCACTACACAAGAAGCAGATCTCATGACCCATCAAAACACTGTCTTTGCTCGAGAGATACTCACCTTAATCTTCTTCTTTGTCATAGACATTCTGACCCTACTCAATAATTCATCTTCTCTATTCTAGAAAGATGGAAGGGTTCCATTTCTGAAACAGAAAAAGCAGAGACAGAAGTTTATTAAGCACTAAAAGAGAGTAGACTGATTTTCCCCTGAAATATGGCAGAGAATGCTGAAACTAAACAGTGTAAGGACAAACACTAGTCCCTCTTTGTAAGTCTCAGGAAAGTGGGAAGAAAAAATCAGCCACAGTGGGCTTCTTATAAAGTGAGATGAAGTTCTTAGTGTGACTCCTTGAACCAAGAGAAAAGAACTCTGGCTATAGTATGCTGAGCACTTCCTGTGGCCCGGGCCCTGGGTTGGTATTATTTAAGCCTGCAGTCACTTTGGAAAGAAGTATTCCCATTACATGGCTTCCCTGGTGGCTCAGCTGGTAAAGAATCCACCTGTAATATGCAGGAGACCCAGGTTTGGTCTGTGGGTTAAAAAGATCCCTTGGAGAAGGAAGTAGCAACTCACTCCAGTATTTTTGCCTGGAGAACCCCATGTACATAGAAGCCTGGCAGTCTGCAGTCCATGGGGTCACAAAGAAGAGACATGACTCAGTGACTAAACCACCACCACCTTTCCTATTACATAGGTGAGGAAACTGAGGGTCAGAAAAGGGAGATCATTTGCTAGTAAGTAGTGAAGCCATGGTTTAAGCCAGGATGATGTAAACCTCAGATCTTTACTTAGTATGCTTTATAGCTTCCCACCCATAAAAGGGTTACAGTCCCTAACACACCTTCGAGGTCTGTGACAAACCAAACGTTCCTGCTCTAGGCATCTACAGATTGGGATAGCACCTCGACTTTGCAAATTTAATCATTCCTTTTTTTCCTCTTCCCCTGAACCAACTTTTACCGAGTGTTTAGAAAGGGCTACTTAAATCCAAAGCCCAAGAAAAATGTATCTTTGTGATTAATATGTGTTAAAATTAGGAGTGACATGGTAATAAAATGGGAAAGGTTTGGGGGCCTTTGGGGAAATCCATCTGACCGCGGGCTGTGGTTCCAATAATGAGGCTGCTATTTTGCGGTCATGGAGGTAATGTTTTCTGATGCAGGTCGAATGATTAACAAGGTGAATATCTCTGCCTGGAGGAAGGAGGGGTGGAGAGGAAGTGCCGGCAGGAAAATGGCTCAGGATGGGAAACCACAGGCCTTTCCTTACTCATTTGCAGGAGCTGTGAGAATTTTAATTAAGCTCAGAGGCCAGGAGAGGCTGGTTCTCTGCGCTCTTTTGCTCTCTCAGTCTTATTCTTTCAGTGGTGCAAGGTGGGGATTGAGGTTGAGGTCGGGGAGAAGAGAGGGGACTGGAAGGATTCCAGAGGGGAGGAGAGAAAAAACAAAAGGATGCATTTTCCTAATCCATTTTCTTCATTGTCTAGAAATTTCAGTCAGGCAATTCCTCTTCTGTTAGCCTGGAGAGCTGGCTTGCCTGGAGAGTGGAGTGTTAGATGATGGGGTACTGCAGTGCCATGCAAGGGGGTGACTATGATGATATGTGGCCGGAGGATCTGGGAGCACACAAATCCTACCTTGGTCCAGGTATGCTTCCTATGAGCTTCCTCAAAGAGACATATGCAAGAATAACTCTGTTATTAGCTGAGCTTTAATCTTAAACCTCAAAGTAGGGATGGCCTGGATCAGGTGTTAACTTTCTCTTCTTGAGACCAGAGGCAGTCCAAGGGGCAAGTAAAGTCTGAATGACATACTTTTCTCCCCAATGTAGATCCCTCTCAGTATGACGCTGTGGAAATGTCCACCTGCAGATAGCGGGGAGTAGAGAGAGAGAGAGAGAGATGGAAAGATGGCATCCTCTTCCACTGTCCCTTTAAGCTGTTTCAGGCTAGATGAGGCTGAGGCCTGGCTACAATGCCAGAGAAAGGGAAAACATCTTGAGATGTGGGGACAGCTGGACAGAGATCCCACAGGAACTGTTATTAAGCCTGTGTATGTCTCTCTGAGAATACCACCCTTAGAATAAAAAGCCTAATTCATTTTCTAGACTCTGACCAACCATATAATCATGACACTTATGTCTGGGGATGGGGTGATGGGGTGGAAGTGGGGGTGAGGTTCATACCTTTCACCTCATTTCATCTTTGGGAGGGAGATAGCAGCTGTGGAGACTCCCAAAAGACCAAATGGGGGAAAAAAAAAAACTATTGAAACTCCCTGTATTCCTAGTCTTCTGCCCCAGTTTTGTCTTTCTGGATGAATGCTGTGGTCTCCCTGTTAACTCTATCTTTGCTGTCAGAATGATTTTCCTGAATCACCACTCTCGTTCACATCACTAAACGCTCAAAAATATTCCATGGATATCACTGTCCTGAGCAGCCACAGGCAACCTGGCCCTCCTTCTGTTTTTGTAAATAAAGTTTTATTAGAACTGTTATAATTGTCTGTTTTCATGTTATCCAGAGTTGCTTTCAAGTTGCAATATCAGAGTTGGGTGCTTGTGACAGAGAGCTTATGGCCTACAAAACCTAAAATATTTACTGTTTTGCCATTTGCTAAAGAAGTTTCCTGCATCCTGGTCTAGAGAAAGATGTCCAGATGTCTGTATCTGGCAGTTGAGGTCTTTGCTTGTATTTGTTGTTGTTCAGTTGCTCATTCATGTCCGACTCTTTGTGATCCCATGGACTGCAGCGGTCCATGCTTTCCTGTCCTCCACTGTCTCCCAGAGCTTGCTCAAACTCATGTCCATTAAGTCGGTGATGCCATCCAACCATCTTGTCTTCTTTCATTCGCTTCTCTTCCCGCCTTCAATCTTTTCCAGCTTCAGGGTCTTTGAGTCAGCTCTTCACATCAGGAAGGCAAAGTATTAAAGCTTCAGCTTCAACATCAGTCCTTCGATTGAATATTCAGGACTGGTTTCTTTTAGGATGGATTGGTTGGATCTCCCTTCAGTCCAAGGGATTCTGAAGAGACTTCTCCAATACCACAGTTTGAAAGCATCAGTTCTTAAGTGCTCAGTCTTCTTTATGGTCCAACTCTCATATTGGTACATGACTACTAGAAAAATAGCTTTGACTATCTGGACCTTTGTCAGCAAGATGATGTCTCTGCCTTTTAATATGCTATCTAAGATGGTCATAACTTTTCTTCCAAGAAGTAAATATCTTTAAATTTCATGGCTGCACACACAGTGATTTTGGAGCCCAAGAAAATGAAGTCTCTCAATGGTTCGTTGCTTCCCCATCTATTTGCCATGAAGCAATGGGACCAGATGTCATGATCTTTGTTTTTGAATGTGGAATTTTAAGCCAGATTTTTCACTCTCCTCTTTCACCTTCATTGAGAGGCTCTTTAATTCCTCTTCATGTTCTGCATAAGTGTATTATCTGAGTTTATTGATATGTCTCCTGGCAATCATGATTCCAGCTTGTGTTTCTTACAGTCTGGCATTTCACATGATGTATTCTGCATATAAGTTAAATAAGCAGGGTGACAATATACAGCTTTGACATACTCCTTTCCCAATTTTGAACCAGTCTGTTGTTCTATGTACTTGTTCCATGTTGCTTCTTGACCTGCATACAGGTTTCTCAGGTGGCAGGTAAGGTGGTCTGGTATTCTCTTTAAAAATTTTCCACAGTTTGGTGTGATCCACACAGTCAAAGGCTTTAGTAAAGTCAATAAAGCAGAAGTATGTGTTTGTCTGGAATTCTCTTGCTTATTTTTGATCCAGTGGATGTTGGCAATTTGATATCTGGTTCCTCTGCCTTTTCTAAATCCAGCTTATACATCTGGAAGTTCTCACTTCACATACTATTGAAGCCTAGCTTGAAGGATTTTGAACACAACCTTGCCAGCATGTGAAATGAGTGCAATTGTGTGGTAGTTTGAACATTCTGTGGCATTGCCTTTCTTTGGGATTGGAATAAAAATCCCAATTTGGCCAGTCCTTTGGCCACTGCTGAGTTTTCCAAATTTGCTAGCATATTGAGTGCAGCATTTTAACAGCATCATCTTTTAGGATTTGAAATAGCTCAGCTAGAATTCCATCACTTCCACTAGCTTTTTTTGTTGTGATGCTTCCTAAGGCCCACTTGACTTCACTTTCCAGGATGTTTGGCTCTAGGTGAGTGATCACACAATTGTGATTATCTGGATCATGAAAATCTTTTTTGTATAGTTCTTCTGTGTGTTCTTGCCACCTCCTCCTAATCTTCTGCTTCTGTTAGGTCCATGCCATTTCTGTCCTTTATTGTGCCCATCTTTGCATGAAATGTTCCCTTGGTATCTCTAATTTTCTTGAAGAGATCCCTAGTTTTTTCCATTCTATTGTTTTACTCTTTCTTTGCATTGATTACTGAGGAAAGCTTTCTTATCTCATCTTGCTGTTCTTTGGAACATGGCATTTAGGTGCGTATATCTTTCCTTTTCTCCTTTGCCTTTCATTTATCATCTTTTCACAGCTATTTGTAAGGCCTCCTCAGACAACCATTTTGTCTTTTTGCACTTCTTTTTCTTGAGGATGGTATGATCACCACCTCCTGGACAGTGTTATGAACCTCTGTCCATAGTTCTTCATATACTCCATCTATCAAAACTAATCCCTTGGATTTATTTGTTACTTACACTGTATAATTGTAAAGGATTTGGTTTAGGTCATACCTGAATGGTCTAGTGGTTTTGCCTACTTTACTCAATTTAAGTCTGAATTTGGCAATAAGGAGTTCATGATCTGAGCCACAGTCAGCTCATGGTCTTGTGTTTGCTGACTGTATAGAGTTTCTCCATCTTTGGCTGAAAAGAATATAATGAATCTGATTTCGGTATTGACCATCTGGTGATGTCCATGTGTAGTGTCGTCTCTTGTGTTGTTGAAAGAGAGTGTTTGCTATGACCAGTGTGTTCTCCTGGCAAAGCTCTGTTAGCTTTTGCCTATTTCATTTTGTATACTCTAACACCTCCCTGGTGGTCTAGTGGCTAGGATTCGGCGCTTTCATTTTGTATACTCTAATGCTAAATTTGCCTGTTACTCCAGGTATCTCTTGACTTCCTACTTTTGCATTCCAATCCCCTATGATCAAAAGAACATCAGCTTGTGTTTTTTTTCTCTGTTCAGTTCAGTTGCTCAGTCATGTCCGACTCTTTGTGTCCTCATGAACCATAGCATGCCAGGCCTCCCTGTCCATCACCAACTCCTGGAGTTTACCCAAACTCATGTCCATCGAGTCGGTGATGCCATCCACCCATGTCATCCTCTGTCGTCCTCTTCTTCTCCTGCCCTCAATCTTTCCCAGCATCAGGGTCATTTCAGATGAGTCAGTTCTTCGCATCAGGTGGCCAAAGTACTGGAGTTTCAGCTACAACATCAGTTTTTCCAATGAACACCCAGGACTGATCTCCTTTAGGATGGACTGGTTGGATCTCCTTGCAGTCCAAGGGACTCAAGAGACTTCTCCAACACCACAGTTCAAAAGCATCGATTCTTCGGTGCTCAGCTTTCTTATAGTCCAACTCTCACATCCACACATAACTACTGGAAAAACATAGCTTTGAGTAGATGGAAATTTGTTGGCAAAGTAATGTACCTGCTTTTTAATATGTTTTCTAGTTTGGTCATAACTTTCCTTCCAAGGAGTAAGCATCTTTTAATTTCACGGCTGCAATCACCATCTACAGTGATTTTGGAGCCCCCAAAAATGAAATCAGTCACTGTTTCCACTGTTTCCCATCTGTTTGCCATGAGGTGATGGGAGCAGATGCCATCGTCTTAGTTTTCTGAATGTTGAGCTTTAAGCCAATTTTTTCACTCTCCTCTTTCACTTTCATCTTTTAGGTTTTTTTTCACTTTCTGCCATAAGGGTGGTGTCATCTACATATCTGAGGTTATTGATATTTCTCCCGGCAATCTTGATTCCAGCTTGTGCTTCATCCAGCCTCAGGTTTCTCCTGATGTACTCTGTGTATAAGTTAAATAAGCAGGGTGATAATAAACAGTCTTGACGTACTCCTTTTCCTATTTCTAACCGGTCTGTTGTTCGTGTCCAGTTCTAACTTCTATATGCTTCCTGACCTGCATATAGGTTTCTCAAGAGGCAGGTCAGGTGGTCTGATATTCTCATCTCTTTGAGAATTTTCCACAGTTTATTTTGATCCACACAGTCAAAGGCTTTGGCATAGTCAGTAAAGCAGAAATAGATGTTTTTCTGGAACTCTCTTGCTTTTTCAATGATCCAGTGGATGTTGGCAATTTGATCTCTGGTTCCTTTCCCTTTCTAAAACCAGCTTAAACATCTTGAATTCCATGGCTCATGTATTGCTTAAGCCTGGCTTGGAGAATTTTGAGCATTACTTTACTAGCATGTGAGATGAATGCAATTGTGCAGTAGTTTGAGCATTCCTTGGTATTGCCTTTCTTTGGGATTGCGGTGAAAACTGACCTTTTCCAGTCCTGTGGCCACTGCTGAGTTTTCCAAATTTGCTGGCATATTGAGTGCAGCACTTTGACAGCATCATCTTTTAAAATTTGAAATAGCTCGACTGGAATTCCATCACCTCCACTAGCTTTGTTCATAGTGATGCTTCTTGAGGCCCACTTGACTTCACATTCTAGGATGTTTGGCTCTAGGTGAATGATCACACCATCGTGGTTATCTGGGTTGTGAAGATCTTTTTTGTGCAGTTCTTTTGTGTATTTTTTGCCACCTCTCTTTAATATCTTATATTAAGACATATGCTTATAACTAACACTAAATCAAGAAACAGAACATTGATTGCCAATGCCCCAGAAGCTCTCATTTGCTTTTCTATCCTGATTTCTAACAGTTACAGGTTAGTTTTAGCTCTTTTTGATCTTTAATTTGTCTGAATTTGTTGTGGATGTTGTTCAGTCACTCATTTGTATCCTCTGTGACCCCAAGGACTGCGGCACACCAGGCTTCACTGTCCTTTACTGTCTCTTAGTTTGCTCAGACTCATCCATTGAGCCAATGATGCCATCCAACCATCTCAGCTCTGCTGCCCTCTTCTGCCCTCAACCTTTGCCATCAGGGTCTTTTCCAATGAGTCAGCTACTTTCCCTCAACTTACATTTGTGAAATTCAGCCATGTCATTGCATGTAGTGGTAGCTTGTTTATTCTCATTGCTGATTTCCATTTTGCATATTTTACATGATTTATTAATTCTACTGTTGATAGACATTTGGGGTTTCTACTTTGTAGCTATTATGGATAGTGTTGTTATGAACATCATGTTACATGTTTTTCTGGTTAACACATATATTCATTTTTGTTAAGTTAATGCCTATGTATGTAATTGAGTCATAGATTACAGGCTACCTAATCATCCTCAGGTATTTATATTAATATATAGGCCTATCACGGCTAATTGAGAATTCCAACTGATACTAAGGCTCCTTGTCAGCACTTGGATTTTTATTGATGGTGTTTGTTGCTGTTCTTTATCCTTTGGAGAAATTCTGGTGGGTATATGGGGAAACCTCATTGTGATTTAAATTTGTATTTCCTTAATAACTAAAAGGTAGGGCACCATTTCATAAATTTATCGGGTATTTAGGTACCCTCTTTTGTGATGTGATTAAGTCTGTTTTTTTTTCTGCTTAAGTCTTTTTTATTTTCTTAAGTCTTTTTTCTGTGTTTTTTTTTTTATTGATTCTTTTGTAGAAGTTATGTATATGTTCCAAGTGTGACTATTTTGTCAGGTTTCTGTCGTATGATCTTTGACTCTCTGGATTGCCTTTCTGCTTAAGAATTGATGAACAGAGGTTTCTAAACCTAATACATTACAATTCATCTTTTTTCCTCATGGCACTTGATGAATCACGTTTAATAAATTTTTGCCATTTTCAAAATTACAAAGATGTTTTTATAAATTTTCTTCTATAAGCTTTATTATTTCTTTTTTCTTACTATAGATTTTAAATCTACCTGGCAATGATTGTATGTATGTATATATGTATGTATGTATGTATGTATGTATGTGTATGGTAGCTATCAGTAAGGATCAAGATTTATTTTTCTTCATATGTATGTCCAGTGGATCTACTTTTTTTATTAAAATAAAATATTCTTTACCCACTAAACTGCAGTGTCACCATTGCCATGTATTAGTTTGTTATCTTCTTGCATAAAAACTTCAAGGGCATCGCTATGTATATTTATATATATATATACACACACACACACATACATAGTGATGCCCTTGAAGTTTTTATATATATATAAAACAAGAGCACATTATTTATGATAGTATCAAAATCCATCAAATTTCTAGAAATAAATGTAACAAAAGAATGCATAACCCTATATACTAAAAATGAGATAAAAAAATTATAGTGTATGTGTACATATGTGTGTGTGTGTGTGTGTATTTAGCCGTATTATAATAGGTCTTGAAATATGGTAGCATATGTTTGCAGCTTTGTTTTTCTTTAAGGTTTCCTTGGCTATTGTTAGCACTTTAATTTTAGAAATAGTCAATTGGCACTATAAAATCTGATGAGATTTTGAATTTGTAAATCAAAATGGGGAGAACTGATAGATTTGCAATATGCTAATCTGTCTAATCTGTCTAATCTTTGCTTAGATCCTGTTCAGTTTTTCTTAATAATTTTCTATAGTTTTTAGTGCTGCTGCTGCTGCTGCTGCTAAGTCACTTCAGTCGTATCCAACTCCTTGCAACCCCATAGACGGCAGCCCACCAGGCTCCCCCGTCCCTGGGATTCTCCAGGGAAGAACACTGGAGTGGGTTGTCATTTCCTTCTGCCAAGTTTTTAGTGTAGAGGTTTATATATATTTTATAAAATTTATTCCTAGAAATTTGGTGATTTTTGATGATATTATCAGTGATAAATACTTTTTAAAAATTTATTTTTGTAAGTTCCTATGTTGCAAATAAATGACAATCCAACTGATGTTTATAGATTGACATTGTATCCAGTGATCTCACTTGATTTACTTAATTGAAATAGTTCATCTGTAGATTTTGAAAAATTTTGCACATGTATTTTTGCTATTACTCTGCTTTCTCTTTCCTTATTTTATTACAATAGCTAAGACCAAAACAGCATTGTGTAAATGAGGTCTAAGTGTTCAGCCAGTTTCTTCCCAATGTGAGGCATCTGTTTCTCCAACCAACATGACTTACTGCATTGATTTGGTCTCTAGAAACCACCTTAGTGAAAGGAATCAGTGGGTTGGTGATTGTGTTCAAGGGTTCCTTGTGACTAGGCAGAATTATTTGTTGCTTCCTCTTCCCTTACTCTATTTTACGACAATTCTTCAAGTATAGACGAATGACCAAAATCTACTTATTAGATTTTCTGGGTTAAGTAAGTGTAAAACTCTTTTGTTGGTATGAATATTTTTTAAGTGTTGATGGCTTTGTTTCCATTAGTTTATTTGATGGTACCAACAATCCTATAAAGCAGTCATCAGTGCTTCTTTTGCACAAATAAGTAGACTGCAAAATAGAAGTGGCAAATTTGGCCCAAATCACCTATATGGAAGTAGTGGAGCTGGGGGTTGAACCTGGGCAGTTTGATTGCAGAGCCCTTAACCATCGTGCAGCTGATTTTCTCGTAACAAGTTGAAATTTGCCTCCTTAAAATTACTTTGTGGCTGTGCAGAACAAATGACTTTTCTTTGCTATGAATCCCTTTCCGTTGCTTGAAGGTAGCTTCTATCAGCCTTCTGAGTGTTCTCTAGATTCAGTGTTCCTAGTTTCTGTCATTCCTTGCATGACAGGATTTAAAAATCTCCTTTGCTTTTCCAGTTAGCAATTTTCTTCTCAAAACTTCTCTTCAAGCATGGTGTTCAGAGAGGGCGTCCCTTGCTGCATTTGAATGATCTGAGCTGTGCAGAGGGCAGAGCTTTACCCTTCTTCATCCTGGACCCTATACCCCTTCTAATGCGTCTTGAGATGGAAACAGCCTTTTATAGATTTTGAAGTTCCAAGACCCCATTCCAGTCTTGACAAAGCTGTTTAGTAGCTGTGTGATGTGGGGCAAGTCACTGTATCTCCTCCCCAAGCCTCAGTCTTCTCATCTATAAAATATGGGGCCATGACTGCTACCCTGGTTACTCCCCCTCCCAGAGAACGGTGGGAAACTGATGTGAAATGATGGGTGGGAATGCTGTTTGCAAATTGGGACGCGCTCTCTCAGTGTCAGTTATTTTTAGCAGACACATCATACTGTTGACACATTGAGTGAGTATTTGTACAGAATGGAGCAGAATTCAGCCACAAAGAGAGGGGACAAAAGGGAATGTAGTGGCATTCAACTAACAGAAGGGAATGCTAGTTAGGAGGACAGATACAGACCTGCATGTTGAGCTGAGAGTTTGGAGAATGTGTCTTGGTCCACAAGGTCAGTAGGGACCAGGAAATCATTATCGGCTCTGGTGACCTGAGATGCTGAATGGTGTTTTCCCTTCTAGCGAAATGGTGAGGCCGAGCTATTCTCTGCCTCCTTCGCCCCACCCTCCCATCCCATCCCACAAGGCTAATTATTATAAAAATTCTCTGTCATTGCTTTGCAACGGTCCACAGCCTAACTAATTTAAAAATGCAAATGAATGCTAAATTACAGTCGGCTTTTGGAACTTGTTTTCTGCCTGCGCATCTAGTGATGGTAGGTGTCATTTCCAGAGCTGTAAATCAATCTTGGACACCCTGGGTGATTTGATAATGGCCAGTGGCATCACTGCTGATGTCACAAGATGCTCAGGTGATGGTAGGTTTCCGCAGCATCGTGGACCATCAATCTTAGGCTGTCTCTGCCTCTGCAGTGGCATACTGCAGCGCCACGTTATTCCTCCTGAAAACCAAGGGGCCCTCCTCCTGCCATCTGTCAGGCTTCTGATAGGCCAAGCAATGAGCCTGATTCTGGTGGTTGGACAGTTCTGCCTTAACCATTATCCTTCCTAGCTGTGAGCTTTGGATCTCAAAGCCTGTTTGATGATTAAAATGATAATGAGAAATGAAGTCCTGCCTGTGAGCTAATATTGAGGCTAGTGTGTCTCACAGTGGATTCCTAAGACCTGAGGTGCTTTAAAATGCAGATTCCTGGGGTCCAGCTCCTATCTACAGAATTGGAGTCTCTACAGATGGACCCCAGAAATGTATTTTTTTCATTATTTAGATCATCTTTATTTGACTTAGTTGTATGGGGCTTAATTACAAAGGGAATCCATATTTCAAATGTAAATACATGCTGAAATGAATTTAAGAAATGTACTACAGTGAAAATTCTTCAGATTAAGAACTTCTAATGGTTCAGTTTTAATGGTTGATTTTTAATAGTTTTTTTCATATTTTTTTCCATAATGCTTTATTACTGGAAACTGAATATAGTTCCATGTGCTCTACAGTAGGACTCTATTGTTTATTCATTGTATATATACTAGTTTCCATTTGCTAATCCCAGACTGTCAGTCCTTCCCTCCTCTACCTCCCCACCTTAGCAACCACAAGTCTGCTCTCCATACCTGTGAGTCTGTTTCTGTTTTGTAGATAGGTTCATTTGTGTCATATTTCAGAGTACACATAAAAGTGATATATAGTGAGAAATGTAAATTTTTAAAATAGGCCTCCCAGATGATCCTTATGCATGTGAAATTTTGAAAACTACTGTCTTAGATTGTAAAATTATGGCATATTGTCACTAAAAGAGTGCCCCCTGCCCCCACCACAGGCCTGCAGTGGTTTTCAAACTTGACTGTTGCACATTAGAATTCTTTGGTGATATCTTAAAACTCCAGTGCTGGAGGGCTTACCCCACACAAATGCCAGAATCTCTAGGGTTGGGATCAGGCTATCAGTGTTGTTGCTTAAAGCTCCCTAGATAACTCCAATATAGACCAAGCGTAAGAACCACTGCTGTGAGCCAACCCATTGGTTTTATAGTTGGGGACCCCGTGGCTGCCTACAGAGGTGCTATTGCAGAGAGGCAGTAGGGACCCACCCAAGAGAGTAAGTGGCCCATACAGGATAGGAACTCAGATTTCTCTCCTCAATGGTGCTGCTTATACCATAAATTCTTGCAGTTGAACCAATGACAACCTGATTCCCTGTGTTCTGTTTTATCCTATACAAAGCGAAATAACACCTGAGAGTTTGAGGTCCTTATAATCCAGAGAATTTATATTCTCACAGGCTGATCCTCTGACTTGAGCCAAAGTGGTCCCTGATTCCAGCTATGGCCTAAAACTCTGCCCCAGCTGCAGGCTGAGCCGCCGTCCACCCTAAGTGCCCTGGGGAACAGGGCAACTGTTCCTCGGTCAGCTGGAGAAGGCTTGCTGGGGAAACAAGCTTCTTGTTCTGGCAAACTCAAGCTCTGCAAGCTTGAATCTGGGGAGCCTAAAAAAGATCACATGGGCAGGGTCGTAGGCTAGGATGCACATAGGGTGGTGAAGAGTCACCCTCTGCCTGGAATCACAGGGTTGTGTATCGTAGCCGGACTTGTAAGGTCAGTCTCAAGCTGAGATTTGAGTTGCATGTGGTCTGGATTAGGGCTTAACGAGTACAACACATAAGGCCAACTTCAGGAGTAAGTTCAAGGCCGTCCAGTTATTCATTTCTTTTACATGCTTATGCTGAGTGTGTACTTTGTTCCATGGAGGCTAGAGGTGGTCCAGGTAAATGGAGTAAAAGTCAGTTTACAATGGTGGTTAAATATGTGAACTGTGGACAGACAACCTGGAACTGCATTGAGACTATACAGTGTGAGAATCTGTTCATGCCATTTTTCTAAGTTGTGTTTTCTCACCCATTCCATGAAGGATAGCAACAGCTCTTTCAAAGGATGGTCATGAGCATCAAATGAGTGTGGAAAAAATGCTTAGCTTACTGCTGGATGTATCATAGATATCTAAGTGATATTCTTAGTTACATGCAAACCAGCTGGAAAAAATAAGAAAAAAAAAATCAATTTTTGTTTCTAAGTATGGGCTTTGGACACTAAGAAAACCCCCAGCACATCTTTGGGGACAACTGGGGGATGAAGGGAGATTTCCTGCCAGCTGCGTCATTTGCCCAAGAGACTCAGCTGGCATCTCTCTTGTCCCTTTAGACAGCTTGCCGCTGGCTGGGATGGTGGCAGTGGGCCAGTCACTGAGTTTAAATAGAATTTTCTTAGCAAATTGACACAGCAATGAAATTACCAAACTGCTGTGTTTATCTTTCCAAATAAAAGACAGATTTTAAGTGCATTATGCCAACGTAATTGAAAATCAGAAGCAAATGAGGAGGGTGTGCTGTAACTTCTACGCTCATGTGAGATTCCACTCTCTGGATCCCCATTTAGGTACAGGGGGGTGTTGCGGGATATAAGAGAAGACAGTAGGTTGCAGTACCCTTGTGCTCATAACTGTTAAGATGAGCTGGATTCTTAGAGTGATGGCGGCTCACCATTTGGGAAACCTGAAGGCCCAGGATCTCGCTAGAGATGCAAGTCTAGCAACTTGAATTTCAGTTAAACTTCTGCTATCCCCATGCGAGAGTCCCCTTAATCCTTCTTCAGAAATGCTGGCTGGGTGATCAGACCCTAGTGCTGCCTGCTGCAGGTGGCTATGTGTGACCAGAGATTTACTGCTCAAGCCCTCTGATGCCAGCTCACCTGCCTGGAATCTATGTGCTCCTCCTGCTGTCTGTGTGTTGGGAATTGCCATGTCTCCACATGGGATTGGAGACTGGTGGAGAAGTGCAGAGCTGGGAACCTTCTTGGGAAATTTCGGGACTGGCTGACCACCTGGCTTCATTTTTGGGGGGTCCTTTTCCTTGTCCTGTCTTAGAGGTTGGTACCTAACAATGACCGTGAGGGAGGTGGAGGTGGTCTAATCTCTCTTATAACCCCATCGCCCCAACTCCTGTCATGTCAAATCATTAATAATATTTTTTAAACTTTTTGTTTTGTATTGGAGTATAGCTGATTAACAATGTTGTTTTGATAGTTTCAGGTGGACAGCAAAGGGACTCAGCCGTGCATATACATGTATCCATTCTCCTCTAAGCTCCCCGCCCATCCAAGCTGCCCCATAATACTGAGCAGAGTTCCCTGTGCTATACAGTAAGTCCTTGTTGGCTATCCATTTTGAATCAAAATAGATGTGAACAGTTACAAATATTTCCTTAACCTTGAAAAATGTGAAAGAAAGCAGATTCTTCTGTTTCACTTAACAGTATATTAGTTGTGCACCATCTAGGTAAGATGAATGTAGCTTAAGATGTGTTGGGCAGATTTCTACCCTAAATCTCTCCTTTGCTGAGTCTCCTCCACTCAGCCTGTTCATCCTTCTTGGCTTACACAGTGGCATCTTGTGGCTTAACCACTAGGCATAGGGATACAGTGCTGTCTGGAGATGCTGCTTGTCCTCACATCTAGGCAGGAAAAAGGCAGAAAAATGAGTATCTGTGCCAGCAAGTTGGTAACAGCATGCTGTCTGAAGAGAATGAGTAATCAAATTTTGCTTAAAGAATGTTGGCACCTGAGTATTAATTGCTGCTGCTGCTAAGTCGCTTTAGTCATGTCCAACTCTGTGCGATCCCATAGACGGCAGCCCACCAGGCTCCGCTGTCCTTGGATTTCTGCAGGCAAGAACACTGGAGTGGGTTGCCATTTCCTTCTCCAGTGCATGAAAGTGAAAGTGAAGTCGCCCAGTTGTGTTGGACTCTTTGCGACCCCGTGGACTGCAGCCTACCAGGCTCCTCCGTCCGTGGGATGTTCCAGGCAAAAGTACTAGAGTGGGGTGCCATTGCCTTCTCCAGAGTATTATTTGCAGAATATTGCTAGTCAAGTGATGTTACAGTCTTTTGTGATAGTTGTTGACGGAGCTCTCATCTTCAGTCTTTCAATGTGGAACTCTGATTTGAGTGAAGTATTAGTCTGGCATCATTGATGGGCAGGCAGAAGCTGCTGACTTAGGGTGCAATTGGATTTCTCTGTCATCTCTACCTTGAGTTAAAATTCTCCTCCCTGATGCCCTTGTTTTACAAGGACCTTAGGGTGACCTAAAGAATCAAGCATGACAGTTCTGTCCGACTCTTTGTGATCCTACAGACTATAGCCTGCCAATCTCCTCTGTCCATGGTGATTTTCCCTGGCAAGAATACTGGAGTGGGTTGCCATGCCCTCCTCCAGGGGATCTTCCAGACCCAGGGGTCATTATGGTTAAACCTTGAAGTTCTGGTTGTGATATATCTACTGACCTGCTATGCAACCTTGACCAGGTCATCTAACCTTTCTGGACCTCAGTTTATTCATCTGAGAAATGGAGACAATAACAGCTGTCCAGCATGTATATACCTATGACTGATTCATGTTGATATTTAGCAGAAACCAACACAATTCTGTAAAGCAGTTATCCTTCAATTAAAAAATAATTAAAAATTAAAAAAAACCCTGTCCAACAATATCCCACAATAATGTTAAAGAGCCTTATGAGGATGGAAAAATGCATATGGGAGTGCTTTGAAGAACAGGACACACTGTGAAAATGATACATTAATGATGTCATAACTTGTCTTTCTCTAGACATTATCTTGCCTGGCAATCTTAACAGAGTTATATTTTTTAAGAGTGGCAGCTCAAGGGCTAGACTGTGTGATTAGGATCCTGGCTCTGCCTCTTGCTGGATATAAGATCTTTGGCAAGTTACTAAAATTGTTGAGTCTCAGTTTCCTGGTCTGTGTAGTAGGGGTGACAGGAGTAATATTGATTTCAGAGGGTCAGTTTGAGAATTACAGACATAATACATGTGAAATAACTTTCACGGGGCCTTGCAGAGTGTGCTCTCCACAAAGTTTTGTTCCTTGCACCATGACTACTGGCCTCAGCCAGTACTTGGGTCTCCTGCAGTGGATTGTGACACCAGCCATCTGTGTCGTTGGGATATGTTCCAGACACCTCTCGGAGGGATGTTAGCCCATCTCTGCACCCAAGGCAGCAGGGAATGCCCATGTACATCCCGCAAGAGAGATCTAAGCATAGCGACCAAAGTTTGTCAGTTCCGCGACCCCAAATGTTTCTTTTATGTGGAAGCTCATAATATTCCATCATAAATGTTTCATAATTGCCTCATGAATTATTCACCTGCAACTTAATAACCTTAAATTTTATGGGATTATGGTTTTATGAGAGAAAAACATTATCAGCCTGGGACCCAGCTGTGAAGAGAAAGTGCTGACCTTAACAGTTTATTTTCACTATGCTGTAGACCGTTTGTTCGTAACTATGAAATACAGAATATTAATAAAACAGCAAATAAAAAACTAAAAGAAGAGGAAAAAAAATCCTTACGTGGCTTTTTCTAAAAAATTTAATCTCAAAGCTGTGTTTGCAATATCTTTTCCTACTGCCAAAAAGCTGATCCACCTTCATTATAGTTGGTATCATTTTCTTTGGTGATGCCAAAAAATTATTCTTTCTTTTCTTTCCTTATATAGCCTTTGGCCTTCCTATACTTTCATCTGTTTCTCAATTATTTTTTAAGTCTGTATTCATTAGTAACTTTTGAATTAATATCATGCTGTCACTCTCCTAGATTATCAGAATGTTAGTTTTAGAAGGTTGTCAGAGTTGTTTTTGCAGACTATGGTAATACAGTGGAAAGAGCAATGGTTGGAAGATGGAGTCTCAGTTTAGACTATAACTTAATTGATGCATTATGTTAGCAATTCAATTAAATTTTCTCAGGCTCAGTTTCCTTATAAATAAGATGGGAAATATAGAGAAGGTCAAGCAAGATAATATTGGATTGGCTGAAAAGTTCCTTTGGGTTTTTCCATAAGATGTCATGAAAAACCCAAATAATTTTTGGGCAACCCAATAGATGAGCCAGCCTTTTAAAGAAGAAGGCATTACCAGGGCATCCAAGGAACTGGCCCAGGAACACAAGTGAGGGAAGGCTGAGGTGTTGAAATCACTGAATATAGTGGAAGGATGAATGGGAAGATAGAAAAAGAAAGCTAGTTCATATCAAGTAGGCAAAGAACCCAGCTTCTTTATTCAAGTTTGAATTTTCACTAGGAGCACAAAAGAATAAAGCAAGATCATTCTATCCTCTAATATCAGCTAGAGGTACAACTGTTACTAAAACCCTTTTATTGCAAGTCAGAGTATGTATACATACATCTTAGAATCAAAGAACTGTGGAAAGACAACAGAAATAGTGAAAGGTTTATTCCAATGCCCCCCTTTACAGATGAGAAAACTGAGGCTTAGTGAGGAGGTAAATTTGATCATGGTTCTGTGGTGAGTTAGAAGCAGATGCTAGCACCCACCAGAAGCTGAGTTCTTTACTGATTCATGTTGTTCCCCAGTAGATACCTATAAAATATTGTAAAACAGTTAACCTCTAATTAAAAAAAAGCCAGGTTCTTTCATTTATACTGGGTACTTGACTGCCCCAGAAAGGGCCTTGGATTCACTATAAGTGGGGGCCTCTGGAATGGAGGGCAGGAGTTACTAATTAAAATGGGGCAGGTTTGGGGCAGGGTAGGGGTTGAAGAAGAGCTAGGAAATGCTATTCTGGTGCAGGTGAGATGAGCCCCACCTACAAGCCAAGCTTAGCCATCAGTGGGGCATGTTTTTGGACTGGCTAGACCTGAGTCATCCAATTAAAACAGGAGCAGGTGCTCCAGAGGCTGCACCCTCTCTCCTTCCCACAGTTTGCGCTGAGTTCTCATAACATTTTATTAAAATCTTCTGGATCCTGATTAATTTTCCTGGCTGCTTTCGTTCTTATTGCTCTCCTGGCCACAAGATGAGAACAGTCAGTGCTCTAACGAATGCAGTGTGCACTTGGGCTCGACTCACTGGGTCTAAATGGCTCTCTGTCCTCTGCCTAATGAAGCTTTGGGGAGTTCTCCCCTGCCTGCACTTTGAGTGGATAATGGGAGATGGCAGCGTTTGTGTCTGAGAAGACAGGCAATACAAGGAACTTCTCTTCTGGGGCATCATCTGTAAAAAGATCATTCATTTGGTTACTGGAGGGTCTGTCAGCTGAGAGAGGAAACAGTTGTATTTGCTCAGTGCAGGCTATATCCTAAGCATTTTTATATGACCCTTCTCTAGGTTTCTAGATCATCCTGTTCATTCTTCTAGCACAGAGCTGGCAAGATCTGTTTTCCAAAAAGCCCTGGGAGCAACTTGAGAGAGACATTCTACCTTTCTCAAAGTCGCATTCTCAGACTCAACCATAATGGCCAACCAACTCATAGCAAGTTCTCAATAAATAGGTATTAAATTGATGAATGATTGCTGACTGATACAGGTAGGCTTTCTTATCCAGTCTCACCACCACTCTCACTCCCTTTCCTACTTCCATTTTACAGATGACTAAGGCAAGGCTCAGAGGGATTTGCTGATGTTCACTCATATAATGATACATACAGGTCTGTGTAATGTGAAAAAGGATATGACCTTTCTACTCATTAAACATGCTGTCTATTTCTAGGGAGAGTGTACTATCTCTGGGACATGCTGAATTTCAGTCTAGATCCCAGTAAGTGTTGCCTTTGGAAGACATCTATTTTGGACTTAGCCTTAATAGAAGACAAGTTGCTAAAGTATCAAGATTATTCAACTTGCATCATAATACTGAAAGTGTTATTTTGGGCTGAGAGATGACAATGACAAAATGACAAAACTGAGTATGGTGGCATATAAACTAGAGTCTAAAGAACAGTGGGTGTTAAAATTCCCTTTAATAGGGATAATTCAGGATAATTATCCCTATTAAAGATAATTCAGGATCTTCTGTGTACAGTATGGTAATTCCCTCTAGCCCTGTCAACATATACTTGAAAGTATGGACCAAAATTTTTTGATTCTCAGTGGTTATGTTTGTTGCATTTGGATGTCAGTTCAGTTGAGTCACTCAGTCATGTCCCACTCTTTGCGACCTCATGGACTGCAGCATGCCAGGCTTCCTTGTCCATCACCAACTCCCGGAGCTTGCTCAAACTCATGTCCATCAAGTTGATGATGCCTACCAACCATCTCATCGTCTGTTGTCCTCTTCTCCTCCTGCCTTCAATCTTTACCCAGCATCAGGGTCTTTTCCAATGTGTCATTTCTTCACATCAGGTGGCCAAAGTATTGGAGTTTCAGCATCAGTCCTTCCAATGAATAATCAGTACTGATTTTCTTTAGGATTTACTGGTTGGATCTTCTTTCTGCCCAAGGAACTCTCGAGAGTTTTCTCCAACACCACAGTTCAGAAGCATCAATTCTTCAGTGCTTAGCTTGGTTTATAGTCCAACTCTTAAATCCATACATGACTACCACAAAAACAATAGCTTTGACTATATGGACCTTTGTTGGCAAAATAATGTCTCTGCTTTTTAATATGCTGTCAAGTTTGACCATAGCTTTTCTTCCAAGGAGCAAGCATCTTCTAATTTCATGGCTGCAATCACCATCTGCAGTGATTTTGGAGCTGCAAAAACTAAAATCTCTCACTGTTCCATTGTTTCCCCATCTGTTTGCCATGAAGTGATGGGACCAGATGCCATGATCTTAGTTTTCTGAATGTTGAGTTATAAGCTTTAAGTTTTTCTGAATGTTGAGTTTCACTCTTCCACTTTCATCAAGAGGCTCTTTAGTTCTTCTTCACTTTCTGCCATTAATGGTAAGGTCATCTGCTTTTCTGAGGTTATTGATATTTCTCCTGGCAATCGTGATTCCAGCTTGTGCTTTATCTAGCCTGGCATTTCACATGAGGTACTCTGCATATAATTTAAATAAGCAGGGTGACAATATACAGCCTTAATGTATCCCTTTCCTGATTTTGAACCAGTCTATTGTTCCATGTTCAGTTCTAACTGTTGCTTCTTGACCTGCATACAGATTTCTTAGGAGGCAGATAAGGTGGTCTGGTATTCCCATCTCTTGAAGAATCTTCCACAGCTTGTTGTGATCCACACAGTCAAAGACTTTGATGTAGTCAATGAAACAGAATTAGATGTTCTTCTGAAACTCTCTTTATTTTTCTATGATCCAAAGGATGTTGGCAATTTGATCCTTGGTTCCTCTGCCTTTTCTAAATCCAGCTTGAACATCTGGAAGTTCACGGTTCACATGCTATTGAAGCCTGTCTTGGAGAATTTTGAGCATTACTTTGCTAGTGTGTGAAATGAGTACACTTGTGTGGTAGTTTGAATATTCCTTGGCATTGCCTTTATTTGGGATTGAATGAAAACTGACCTTTTCCAGCCCTGTGACCACTGCTGAGATTTTCAAATTTGCTGGCATATTGAGTGCAACACTTTCACAGCATCATCTTTTAGGATTTGAAATAGTTCGAACTGGAATTCCATCTAGCTTTGTTTGTAGTGATGCTTCCTATGGCCCACTTGACTTCACATTCCAGGATGTCTGGTTCTAGGTGAGTGATCACACCATCGTGGTTATCTGGGTCATTAAGATCTTTTTTGTGTAGTTCTTCTGTGTATTCTTGCCACCTCTTCTTAATATCTTCTGCTTCTGTTAGGTCCATACCATTTCTGTACTTTATTGTGTCTATCTTTGCATAAAATGCTCCCTTGATATCTCTAATTTTCTTGAAGAGATCTCTAGTCTTTCCCATTCTATTGTTTTCCTCTATTTCTTTGTATTGATCACTGAGGAAGGGTTTCTTATCTCTCCTTGCTATTCTTTGGAACTCTGCATTCAAATGGGTGTATCTTTCCTTTTCTCATTTGCCTTTCACTTCTCTTCTTTTTCAGCTATTTTTAAGGCCTCCTCAGACAACTGTTTTGCCTTTTTGCATTTCTTCTTCTTGGAGATGGTTTGATCACTGCCTCCTATACAGTGTTATGAACCTCCATCCATACATAGTTCTTCAGGCACTCTGTCTGTCAAATCTAATCCCTTGAATTTGTTTGTCACTTCACACCATATAATTATAAGGGATTTGATTTAGGTCATATCTGAATGATCTAGTGGTTTTCCCTACTTTCTTTAAGTATGAATTTTACAATAAGGAATTCATGATCTGAGCCACAGTCAGCTCCCAGTCTTGTTTATGCTGACTGTATAGAGCTTCTCAATCTTTGGTTGTAAAGAATATAATTAATCTGATTTATTTGGATATCAGAGCTATATTAATAAGGGGTTGGAGGCAGGCAAGAAGGAGAGGCTGCAAAACCCTTGTATATAAAAAGGATCAGAGAAAACAGTGGGGGATAGAAAAGGAGCAAGTAGAAGCAAGGATCTGAGAGCCAAATCAAGGATGGACTGATTTAAATGGAAGGCAGATAATTTTAACCTGGTGATCATGGCTGAAGATGGGTTTCAGGAAGTCAGGATATTCTTCAGAAATTATGTATAAAATTTGCATATGTGTGTTATACTGGAAAGAGGATACATAAGCAACTTTTCAAAGGATTGTGAATCACTGTTTTGGGATAATTAAAGCAAATCAAGGAGTCTTAGAACATAGTTCCAGGATGGGAGAGATGGGGCCAATAAGTTTTCTAAATTGTGTTTGGAAGATGGATCTATGGACAGGCTCTAATAGTTGATATGTACGGAGTGTATGAATATGTTCACAATATAACTTTAAGCCCCCTTTAAAACCTCTTCAAGACTATCTTGTGGAATCCCCACAGCAGTGCTTTGAAATGCTCATCTCCATTTTACAAATGAGGAAACTGAGACACAAAGAGATGATGTAATCAACCACCCAAAGTCACATCATTGTCAAATAACATGACCATGATTGGAACTGAAGACTCTAATTCCTGAAGCTGTCGTCCTGATCGTATCCTGTGTTGCCTCTTTAGAGGAATAAAAATATCCGTCAGGCATGATGGAGGCCTAGCATTTTGCGTGTCTTTGTAAGTCATGTGACTTTGACTCCATGGCTGTTGTTTCCCAAAATGTCCTCAGGTTGGGTACTTGAACTTACTCTTTAGGAAGAACCCTCATGAATAAGGGCTGGGAATAGCTCCAGAGAACTACCATGAGAGAGTAACCCCACAGCAGCAACAGCAGAAGGAAGGTCCTGGAGATGTAGGTGGCTGAGGGAGCCTTCTGTTCATGGAGGAGCTTGAAAAATTCATCTGCGAAGGGGCTTCTCAGAATGGGCCAATGGAACGATGGTGAAAGTTGAGCCTCCATCTTTAGAGTTTACCCAGGGAGCTTCATGAATGTCTCTTTGCATCGTTACTATGTGCTCTTCCCTGAACAGCAGCACAGGAAAGTGAGGACTTCGGCATCACATAGGTCTGGGTTCCTCTCTCGGCTCTTACCCCTCCTGCTGCACACCTTCGGGCAGATTGCTCAATGTCTTAGAGTTGGACATGGCTTAGCCACTGAACAACAGCAACAGAGAGCCCCCTTTCCATCCTCTGTGAACATGGGCCAAGGACCACCCACATCAGGGGTTGTTGTGACGAACAAATGAAAGACTGAAGGGAAAGCACCTTGCATTTAATGCATCCTTGATACATGGTAGTTGTGGATTTGCTCCTCACAGCAAGGAAGATCGATGTGCACCAATGCAGAGACAGTCCTTGACTCAAATGGATTCTAGTCTCTTGCCAGCTTCCCTTGAACTCCCTTTATCTAACTTGTTGCCTGCAACAGAACATGAACTTTTCTTCTCCCTGTTCTTCATAAACTCCACACCTTCAGGGAATTAGGAAGATATCTGTGGGCTATCTCCAATCAGCGAGAGAGGAGGAGAGAGATGTAGAGGCAGAGAGAGGACTTTAATATCATGATGTGCTGGAGCTGGCTTGTATTGTTTCATGAAAAGCTTGAAATTGGCCAAGATGGGAGTATTTATACATGAAAATTGTCAAATACTACTGCAATCACAGCTTTATTTATTTTCCTCCAGAATTTGTTTTAAAAATTTTAACCAGCATGCCACAGAATAGCTAACAGTTATAAAGTATCTTGTAAGTCACATATTGTTCTAAGAGCCTTATAGGTGCTAGAAGGCACTGGCGCCCCACTCCAGTGCTCTTGCCTGGAGAATCCCAGGGACGGAGGAGCCTGGTGGGCTGCCGTCTATGGGGTCGCACAGAGTCGGACACGACTGAAGCGACTTAGCAGCAGCAGCAACTTGATTCTTATAAACACCTTTTGAAGTTGTTATTATCATTCCCATTTTGGGAAACTGAGAAATTAAGTTGTCCAAGATTATGTAGCTAGAAACTGGTAGAATAGGGATATAAACAAAGGCAGGCTGGCTGCAAAGCTTGCATTCGTAGTGGGTTATATAGCCTCTTGAGGGTTCTTAAGAGGATTCAATGACTCACATAAAGAGCTTGGCCCAGTATGTGGCATTTAGTAATTGCCTGATAAATATTAGCTGTTGTTATTTATATCAGGGATTCTTACTTGAGGTTGTGAGAATCTGATGAAAACTGCAGTTCTTTTCCCCCTAAAAGATGCACAATGTGTACAGCACATGCGTACACACACACTCACTGTGAAGATAACATCAGGGGACTTGTGGACTCTCCAATGCTCATTTATCCTAAGTTTATCTTCTTGGATTCATGTCATAAATCAGCTGACTGCTTCTAGTTCCCCACAGTCTTTGAGCTCCCCAAACATAGGGGCACACTTTCCTTTTTGTTTCTCTTTTTCTAGAGGATCACCCCACATTTCTTCAGCTCATCTCTGGGGACTGTTTGTGTTCCCCACCCAAACCACTCTTTTCCCTATGGATGTGCTCCAATTCACTTTGCGCTTATCACAGCATGGGATTCAGAACTAAGCAGTCTTAGAGTCTCCTTCATTTTTTCCTGATCCTCTGACAGTGGATATCTTTTCCAGTCTCATTTTGCCTCAAGCATCCTGCCTCAGAGGACTCTACATGTTTTCTAGCTTTTGGGATATGAAGTTGAGCTGTAGTTATACCACTGCTCATTTTATATGCACCTTGCATGATGCACCCTACAAACACAACAGGAAAAGATTTCTGAATATGTGAACACACGTCTTGAAGCTTCTTGACTTCCTTCATCTGGATGCCTGTGAACTGAGAGACATGTACTTTGGTTTCCTCCTGACTTTTAAACTTTCCTGGTCACTGCATTCCTCTTCCTAAATCCCTAATCCCTGCCAGCATGCCTGGTCTCCATACTCAAAGTGCAGCTTCCTTTGACTTGACTGAAAGGAATAACAGCTGATACAAATTAGTCTTTTGACATGGCTGAAATGTCCTATATGTTATCTCATTCAATTCAGCCCACACCTAAAGCTGGTGAAGTCAGTGTTTCAAAGGAAACTGAAGCTCAGAGATATTAAGTAACTTACCCAAGCCTTTACAGCTAATATCTGGCTAAGCTAGAGTTCAAACCTGTGTCCGGGAACTCTAGGTTTACACACTTCTCTTTTGTGCATGGATTTTCTTCCCCCCTGTGTAACAGCATTTACTAGTGTCCTAACACATGGCCCCTTCCCTGAAAATCTACAGTTATCTGTGGGCTTTGGAAGTTTACAGTGGTTGTAAGACTTACAGGGATCTCAGTCACTTAGTGTGTGCATTGTCAGTCATGTCTGACTCTTTGCAACCCCATGGACTGTAGCCTTCCAGGCTCCGCTGTCCACTTGGGATTCTCCAGACAAGAATACTGGAGTGGGTTGCCATTTCCTTCTCCAGGGATCTTCCTGATTCAGGGATCAAACCTGTCTCTTCTGCATTGGCAGGAAGATTCTTTACCACTGTGCCATCTGGGAAGCCCCTCAGTCACTGGGCACTGGGGAAATTCTTGCAGGTGGAGGATCTTCACAGTGTTGTCACACAGATGTTTTCTCTTCTTCCAGCCTTGTGGCTCAGAGACTAGGTGGGAGCAGGCTACAGCCCATCTTCTTTTACTTCCACCTCAAGGGGAAATGGGTTAACTCCTAGAAAATAAAGCGAGGGCTCTGAGCTGGATTTCTGATAGTCCACGTGTGTATGTGTGAGTGCTGAGTTGCTCAGTCATGTCTGACTCTTTGTGGCTCTTTGGACTGTAGCTGACCAGGCTCCTCTGTCTGTGGGGTTTTTCAGACAAGAATACTGGAGTGGGTTGCCATTTTCTGATAGTCCCTATAGGCCTTTAAATAAGAAACGGGTTTTGAAAACCTGCCAGGTAGGCATCCTTGCAGCTTTCTGTGGCTTACCAGCGGCCCCTAGTGGCTAGAGACTCCAAGTGCCATGACCTGGGAGTCTCGGCTGCTGCTGCGCACTGCTCTGGCCTTGTGCCCTGCGCAGTTTTCAAACACTGCATTAATTCCCAATCAACATATTTTGCAGTGCTGGGGCAGAAAAACAGTGGAGTCTAAAACTCTGGGCAAAGAGGGCATGACAATAGGTGATCTTCACCTATAAAATACGGAACCAGGCTATCACTAAAATATTTCTTGTTTTAATATTCCAGACCACAAACCTTGAAGGTGTACATTAGTGTTATACCTGTTGAGCTGCTGAGTAAACTCAGGTCAGAGAGTTCAAATAGCCAGGGGAACACACCTTAGTGGGAAAGAACAGTCAGGTCTCTTTGAGACCAGACTCTAAATTTACCAGGCCCAAGGCTGTGTGTGTGTGTGGTCTGGTATTGTGTTTTGTTTGCCTGGCAGTGGTCTGGTCTTGGGAATGATGCTGGCAGCTAGCACTTAAGAATTCATTCCGAGGCAGGCACATGCTAGATACTTTTCTGTGGAATACCCCTTCACTCTCCCTAGCCGCCCAGTGAGATGCACATCTTCAATGTACAGGTAGGAATGTGGATTCTCCGCCAGGCCAAAACTGCCAGATGTCATGCAGCTGAAAGGCAGAGCTGGGAATTCGGTCCCAGCTTGTTCAACTCCAAAGCAGTGGCTTGAATTTTCCCTCTGTGAGTGTTCTTATAGCCAGTCTATAGGTTACTCATCCTTAGTACCCACTCACCTGAAATATCTCCATCCTCTCTCCTTCCTGGTCAGTGCTAATGAGAATTTCTGCCAGTAAGAGAGCAGGGAACTGGGGATATCTGTTGGTGGGTGCTCCTCAGAACATAGATTTTGTATTTGGGAGAACGTGCATTCCTCCTTGTATGTCTCATGGTCTCAGACATCCTCTCTGACTCTGGTGGGTGGTAAGTGGGGTGAAACTCAGTCATGTCCTGGGATCTTAGAGGGTTTCCTTTGAAGAAGTACACGGAGACTGTGTAACGTGGTAGTCTTGAGGTAGGTTTTGGAGACTTGAGACACTGAACGGCTACTAAACCATTCATGACTTGGTTCCCTCATCCACTCAGTGGACCCTATTTCAAAGGGTCATTGCAGGCCCTATTAATAAGACAAATACATTTGATATTCTTAATGCAACACCAGTCACACAGTAAGTCTCCTTACTGTGCTCATGAGCAAAGAAATACATGGTAACTTGATATATTTCCTTGGGAAGGGTGCCAGTTAGCAGTATTAATCATCAAGAGATATGGCCCCTTGTTAGGTGTTAGCAGGTGAGACTAAGTGGCTTCCCTTGAAACAAAAAGCAGTTGACTTAGGGGCTGAAGCAAGAACAATGTGCTGATGGAAGACAGCCAAAGCCAAGAAGACCCTCCGCAAATTCAGATACATTGGGTGGCAGGAGACAAATGATTACAAAGGCTTTGTTGGGAGCAATGTCTCCCAAATCCCTTGCCAGGAGAGTAATGCATCTTGGGAGCAACAGGAGACAGCCACAGAAGAATTAATTTGCCTCAAAAGGAATTGCCTTGACTTAATAGCTTTATTGAATCCATGGTTTTCAATCATTGATTCCATTTGCTTTCATTCAGGATTATGCAGGAGCGATGCCATTACTTTGCCTGGTCAGGTTGATTAGCTGAGATCCCATTGTTGTGGCCTCATGTCTCTCCTTCTTCACATATGCCACCATTTCTTTCTTGACCCCTGCTTTATGTCCTCATTTCACCTACCTCAGGGACTGGGCTGGACATACGTACGTGGTCTTGATAAACCCTTTGAATTCCTTGCTAACTGGAAATAATGGTATCAGGCAGATCACTGATGCCCCCTCACTTTAGAGCTCTTTGTGCTGGTTAGCTTTTGCTTGAGGATTCATTTTCTTAAAACCAAACTTTGAAAAAAACTTGATTTTTGGCTTCTTTGGGAGGATTGTCCTATGTAGCCATGCAGGGAGATTTTTAGAAATGTTTTCCAAATGGTAGTGTGCGCCAGTATCATGTGGAAGCTTATATAAAAGGACATTTCTGGGCCCAAATATTTAGATTTAACTGATTGTCACCCCCTCCTTTTTACATTGAAGTAAACGTCAGATGGCATACATTTAACCATCCTAAGGTGAATAATCTGGTGCCATTTAGTACACTCATCATTTTGTGCAACTATTACCTCTGTGTAGTCCTAAAAAATTTTCATCACCTCCAAGGAGATCCCACATCCACTGAGCACTCACTTCCAGTCCCCAGTCCTCCCCAGCCTTTGACAATCATCAGTTTACTTTCTGTCTCTGTGGCTCTAGATGATCTTGATGTTTCATGTAGATTAAATCATCCAGTATTTATCTTGTTTCATCTGGCATATTTCACTTTGTATAGTGCTTTGAGGTTCATCCATGTGGCCTCATGTCCTAGTACCATATTCCTTTAAAGGCTGAGTAATACTTCGTTGTAGCATTTTGCTTATTCATTTAAACAAGGTCCTCCCTTGGTTCTGCAACAGGTCATCTTTGGTCCATACTTGGGAATTGTTAGCAGTGGAGATGACTGCATTTTCCCAGGGAAGCCTGATACATTTTTACAGTAGAGTTTAAAGAGTGCCAGGCCACAGCTGCCATAGGGTATGCTAGGCATTTGGAGATGGACCTAGAAATAGGTGATCAGGGAATGTCTCAGCTGGCAGGACAAGGCACTGAAGGAAGGGCATAGACAGAGACCTAGGTAAACAGTGCCGAGAAATGCAGGTAAGAGAGACTTCAGTCTGGATCCCAGCTCTGTTGTCTCATGATAGGCAAGTTAAAAACTCTCTGAATCTCCTGTTCCTGATTCATAAAATGAAATAGCAATAGTAACTCATAGCATCGTGTTTAGATGAAATAATTTATATTAAATGCCTCTTAGAGGACCTGGAACAGAGTGAGTAAAGCCCAAAGTGGCCATGATTTTTATTATTTTCCCAGAAAAGGAGTACTGTGCAGTTGGAGTCTGGCACAGGCAATTTGTAGACGTGGGCGGGGGTGTTCTCATTGGGGTTGGTGGCTGGTCCCGAATGCTGTAACATCTCCAAGAGAACTCATTAGAGCAAGACATGGCTCCTGATGCAGGAAAAAAGAGACCCACTCTCCAGCATGCTTGTCCCGGTAATAAAGCAGAGCCTTGCATTTAAAATGAGACATACTGTCAGAGTGGAAGCAGTATCGAGGCAAAACGAATCAGTTTTATCATTGTCAGTCTATTTCACTGCTGGATTGTGAGTACAAGGAGAGCAGGGATTGTCTGTCCTTCTTACTACTCTGTTCGTTGAACATGTGTAGAGCATCCAGTCAATAAATATTTATCATACGTGTGACTGGCTAGCTGGCTGCTATGTTATCTCTCTGTTAGCTTTGTTGTTGTTTAGTCAATCATTCCTGTCAGACTCTTTGGCCCCCATAGTAGCCCACCAGGCTCCTTTGTCCATGGGATTTCCCAGGCAAAAATACTGGAGTGTGTTGCCATTTCCTTATCCTGGGGATCTTCCCCACCCAGGGATCAAACCCACGTCCTCTATATTGGCAGGTAGATTCTTTAACACTCAGCCACCAGGGAAGTCCCCTCTCTATTAGCTTGCTGCTGCTGCGTGGCTTCAGTCTTGTCCGACTCTGCGACCCCATGGACTGCAGCCTACCAGGCTCCTCCTTCCATGGGGTTTTCCAGGCAAGAGTACTGGAGTGGGGTGCCATTGCCTTCTCCTTAAATCCTTCTGAATTAGTTTCATGTACTGTCAGAGGAATATACTCTGCCTCAGATACCCTGCTATGAGACTATTCAGAAATCTGCTCCAAAATTCTTAAAAAGGTGCATGACTTTTGATCCAGAAGTTCCACCTCCAAGTATTTAACCTAAGGAAATACCTAAGGCTTAGAAGGATTATGACTTAAGAACATTAATTGTGTGATTATTTGGAATAACAAAAAGGTGGAAAGAACTTGCTATCCAACAAAAGGGAGATTGGTTAACTGCATTATAATACTTGCATTCAATGAAGTGTTTCAAAACCATCAAAATAAGGAGGATGATTGCTTAATGATATGAGAAAATATCCAAGTTATGTAGTTAGTAAAAACTGCAAGTCAACAATATTTTGATATAATAGAACTGTGTGTATGTTATAATATATATATATATATAAGTGTAACACTGGAAGTATATATACAAAATACATACCACTTTGTTGTTCTGAGTGATTAAATTAGAGCTATTTTTTGAGCTTATCTGTTAATTTCCATGGTTTTTTACATTGAACTTGGAGTGAGTTAAAATAAGAATGAATGCAATCAGAGCAGATAAAGAAATCAAAGGAATCCAGATTGGAAAAGAAGAAGTAAAACTCTCTCTGTTTGCAGATGACATGATCCTCTATATTGAAAACCCTAAAGACTCTACGAGAAAATTACTAGAGCTAATCAGTGAATATAGCAAAGTTTCAGGATATAAAATCAACACACAGAAATCCCTGGCATTCCTATACACTAACAGTGAGAAATCAGAAAGAGAAATTAAGGAAACAATTCCATTCACCATCGAAACAAAAAGAATAAAATACTTAGGAGTATTTCTACCTAAAGAATCAAAAGACTTGTATATAGAAAATTATAAAACACTGATGAAAGAAATCAAGGAGGACACAAACAGATGGAGAAATGTGCCGTGTTCGTGGATTGGAAGAATCAATATAGTGAAAATGAGTATACTACCCAAAGCAATCTATAGATTCAATGCAATTCCTATCAAGCTACCAGAGGTCTTTTTCAAAGAATTAGAACAAATAATTTCTCAATTTGTATGGAAATACAAAAAACCTCGTATAGCCAAAGCAATCTTGAGAAAGAAGAATGGAACTGGCGGAATCAACCTACCTGACTTTAGGCTATACTACAAATCCACAGTCATTAAGACAGTATGGTACTGGCACAAAGACAGAAACATAGATCAATGGAACAGAATAGAAAGCCCAGAGATAAATCCACGCATCTATGGACACCTTATCTTTGACAAAGGAGGCAAGAATATACAATGGAGAAAAGACAACCTCTTTAACAAGTGGTGCTGGGAAAACTGGACAGCCACTTGTAAAAGAATGAAACTAGATCACTTTCTAACACCATACACAAAGATAAACTCAAAGTGGATCAAAGATCTAAGCATAACACCAGAAACTATAAAACTCCTAGAGGATAACATAGGCAAAACACTCTCTGCCATAAACCAAAGCGGGATACTCCATGACCCACCACCCAGAATATTGGAAATAAAAACACGAATAAACAAATGGGACCTAATTAAAATTAAAAGCTTTTGCACAACAAAGGAAACTATAAGCAAGGTGAAAAGACAGCCTTCAGAATGGGAGAAAATAATAGCCAATGAAGCAACAGACAAACAATTAATCTCAAAAATATACAACTCCTGCAGCTCCATTCTAGAAAAATAAACAACCCAATTAAAAAGTGGGCCAAAGAACTTAACAGACATTTCTCCAAAGAAGATATAAAAATGGCTAACAAACACATGAAAAGATGCTCAACATCACTCATTATCAGAGAAATGCAAATCAAAACCACAATGAGGTACCACTTTACACCAGTCAGAATGGCTGCCATCCAAAAGTCTACAAGCAATAAATGCTTGAGAGGATGTGGAGAAAAGGGAACCCTCTTACACTGTTGGTGGGAATGCAAACTAGTACAACCACTATGGAAAACAGTGTGGAGGTTCCTTAAAAAGCTGCAAATAGACCTGCCATATGACCCAGCAATCCCACTGCTGGGCATATACACCGAGGAAACCAGAATTGAAAGAGCCACGTGTACCCCAATGTTCATCGCTGCATTGTTTACAATAGCCAGGACATGGAAGCAACTTAGATGCCCATCAACTGACGAATGGATAAGAAAGCTGTGGTACATATATACAATGGAATATTACTCAGCATTAAAAAAAAATTCATTTGAAGCAATTCTACTCAGATGGACGAAACTGGAGCCCATTATCCAGAGTGAAGTAAGCCAGAAGCAAAAACAACAATACAGTATATTAACGCATATATATGGAATTTAGAAAGACGGTAACGAGAACCCAACATGCGAGACAGCAAAAGGAACGCAGATGTATAGAATAGACTCGTGGACTTTGTGGATGAGGGTAAGGGTGGGATGATATGGGTGAAGGGCATTGAAGCATGTTAATTGTCATGTGTCTAATCAATCGCCAGCCCAGGATTGATGCTCGGGGCTGGTGCAGCGAGATTTCCCGGGGCGGAGGGAGGAGGGAGGGGGGATCCGGAGGGGAAGCATATGTAAACCCATGGTGATATCATGACAATGTATGGCAAAAACAATTAAAAAAAAAAGACACAAATAATTAAAAAAAATAAAGCTGTAAAATCAAAAAAAAAAATGCTGTGGTACATATACACAATGGAATATTACTCAGCATTAAAAAAAAATTCATTTGAATCAGTTCTACTCAGGTGGACGGAACTGGAGCCTATTATCCAGAGTGAAGTAAGCCAGAAGGAAAAACAACAATACAGTATACTAACACATATATATGGAATTTAGAAAGATGGTAACGAGAACCCTGCGTGCGAGACAGCAAAAGGATCGCAGATGTATAGAACAGACTCGTGGACTCTGTGGAAGAGGGCAAGGGTGGGATGATTTGGGAGAATGGCATTGAAATATGTTAATTATCATATGTGAAATCAATCGCCAGCCCAGGGTTGATGCTCGGGGCTGGTGCACCGAGATGTCCCAGGGGGAGGGAATCGGGAGGGAGGAGGGAGGGGGGTTCTGGAGGGGGAGCATATGTATACCCATGGTGGATTCATGTCAATGTATGGCAAAACCAACACAATAAAGTAAATAAAATTTTAAAAAAAAATAATAAGAATGAATGTTTTTAAGGATTATCTGGGGTTCCCTGGTAGCTCAGCTGGTAAAGAATCTGCCTGCAATGCTGGAGACCCTGGTTCAATTCCTGGGTCGGGAAGATACCCTGGAGAAGGGATAGACTACCCACTCCAGTGTTCTTGGGCTTCCCTGGTGGCTCAGATGGTAAAGAATCCACTGTAATTCGGGAGACCTAGGTTTGATCTCTGGATTAGGAAGATTCCCTGAAGGAGGGCATGGCAACCCACTCCAGTATTCTTGTCTGGAGAATCTCCATGGACAGAGGAGCCTGATGGGTTACAGTCCATGGGGTCACAAAGAGTTGGGCACCACAGTGACTAAGCACAACACAGCACAGGGATTATGTTTCTGATAAGAATTTGACTCTTGTCTCTTGAGTGTGTCTGAACTTAGCGAGTGGACCAAATGGCCTCAGCCATGGGGGTTGGGAAACTGTGGGAAGAGACTGGGGACAGCAAAGCATCAGGTGTGACTTCTGCTACATCCCAAAAGTGGGGCACATTGTTTTCCTTTACTGAAAGAAAGGATGTTCTGTTCCTTTTGTTGTGTCATGTTCTGCATCCTCTCCTACATGTTAGTGTCAACTTGAAAGTGAAAGTGAAAGGCGCTCAGTCGTGTCTGACACTTTGTGACCCCATGGACTACACAGTCCATGGAATGAACCCAGGTCTCCCACACTGCAGGTGGATTCTTTACCAGCTGAGCCGCAAGGGAAGCCCAAGAATACTGGAGTGGGTAGCCTATTCCTTCTCTAACAGATCTTCCCGACCAGGAATTGAACAGGGGTGTCCTGCATTGCAGGCGGGTTTTTTTTTTTTTTTTTACCAACTGAGCTATCAGGGAAGCTTCAGTGTCAACTTAAATAAGGGATAAACTGAGATAAGCTCAGATTACCAGGAATCGAGGTTATTTGGAAATAGTAGAGGAATTGCCATTTGAGAAACACATGGAATAGTAAGCTATAAGTGAGCCTGTTGAGGGTTTGAGATGAGCTGTGTTTCTGAGCAAGGAATGAAAAGAGGGAGAAGTCCAGCTACAGTCCAGGCAGGAAGTACGCTTGCTTGATGATGGAAAGAGATATTAGTCAGGAGATAAATGTTCATCTTCTGTAAATCAAGCGTTTGTGGAAAATCAATCACTCAGTTAAATATCATTCTTCTGAGGGCAAGTGAATGAATAAAGTCTCCATTTTATATCCTCCAGTTTCATTTTAGACTGAAATTTTTTCATGTTATGTTAAATACATCCAGGTTGTGAGGGTTTTTAATGGATCCACATTGTAGGCTTCTAACTATTGAGATAACCATCCACACCCTAGGTTCAAGAAGATAAATTTAAACTTTTAATGGACTGAATTGGCCATACAAATTTATTCTGTCCTGTGTTCTAGGAAATTAAAAGAAGGAAGTCTGGGCTGAGAAAGTATAAATGAAATTAATATTTCTACCAAAAGAGAAACAAAATGAGCATGTTTCTGATATTTACTTACTTACAAGCACCCCCCCTGTCCAGGCCTGAGACTTTGCTCGCGTGCCAAGCAGGTGTGTCAGACCCCATCTTGTGTGAGGTTAGGATCTCCCCGGAGAGTACTGGGCCCTTTACACTAACCTGTGTCCTCAGGTTGTTCTTTGGAAATTCTTCAGTGTGTCAGCATCCTAGATGGGGTTGTGGTTGAGACTCATTCTGGGACCTCTGCAGAATCTGCAAACCCACAGTGGTGGTGTACTGTAAAGTATGCTTTAATGCAGAATTGCTAAGAGGAACATATAGGGAGGAGCAACTAAAGTGAAAGGAGATGCAATTTGACAGATGAATAGTTCTTCAGGAACACCGAGAGAATGCATCATCAGAGGCAGAGGGAGCAAGAGGGAATTCAGGGTGTGATGGGAAGGGACCACATCAACATAAACGGCAAGCAAAGGTGTCGCCAGGACTAGATAATGAAGGGGCTTGTGATCCATTCTCAGGAGTCGACCATTTGATCCTGTAGCTTATAAATTGCCATTGAAAGATTTTGAGCAAGAGTATTATCTTTGGTAGCACGCACACTCTGTCTTTCCTATTAATCCGTGAGTTTCCTGAAGGCAAATGTTTGAGTCATCCCAGTGGTTGCCTTCCCCATTGCCCAGTATAGTCTGTTATTTACAATAATAGCTATGCTTTCATCACTTGCTTACTATGAATCTGACATTGTGCTACATGCGTTATGTATTGTACTAGTTATGATTCTCTAGAGAAGCAGAATCAACAACAAATGTACATAATTTTTTTTAAGATAAGAATTCCCTCTTATTTGGGGGAGGGTCAGCCTTCTGAAAGATGAGGCTTTCAGCTGATGAGATAAGTCCCACTGACATTAGGAAGAGCAATCTGCTTTACTCAGTCTATTGATTCAGTTGTTAATCTTACCCAAAAACGTTCTAAAATACATACCCAGAATAACATTTGATGAACTGTCTGGGTTTATCTGGGTTTGGGGTGATAGTTTATTACCCCAACCACCACCATTGCCCAGTCATGTTGACATATAAAATTAATCATCACACATGAGTTATATCATTTAACTTATATAATGATCTTGTGAGGTTATTTTTATTTTTATCCCCATTTTAAAGGCAAGGAAACTAAACCATGGAAGATTGATGTCATGTCTGTGAATAACAACTGGTATGTGATTTAGCCCTGATTTAAACCCAGGCAACTGACTCATTCTTAACCACTATGCTATAATAAATATTTTAAAATTATTTTTTTTCTAGAATTCTCAGTAGAAATTTAATGAAAATGTAAACACTATAATATGTTAATTATATTGAACATCCATTATTAATTCCTATAGATGAGTGGCTAAATGTATTGTTAACACCAGTCTTCCAATAAATCCATGTTTGATTTTTTTCTTTCTAATTCTAAAAAAGAAAGAAGTATTGAGGAGAGTTTTCAGCAAACACTGGTGAATCTGGTAGAGAATTCAGTTTTCTTTTCATGTAAGTCTCTTGGGTCCTACCAGTTGCATTTCAGTAAAAAGAAGGAATTGGTACATTAAGATGATTCACCTATATGTGAAATCTAAACAGCAAAACAAATAAGCAAACGTAACTAAAAAAAACAGAATCATAAATACAGAGAACAAATAGGTGATTGCTAGAGGGTAGCAGAGGCAGGGAAGAAGAGAAATAGCTGAGGGAGAATAAGAAGTATAAGCTCAGAGATGATGGTGTTAACTAAACTTATAGTGGTAGCCACTTCATCACGGTATGAAGTCAAATCATTATGCTATATACCTTAAACTTACACAGGGCTTTATTTCAATTATATCTAAACAAAACTGGGAGAAGAAAAAAAGATGTGGAGGTAGCCAGGGAGGGCTCTTAGTGTTATGATATCTGTGTTGTGCAAAGAGGAGACAAATGTAACCAGCTTGCAGTAAGACTTGATTCCTGGAAAGAATAATTCTGTGATATCATTTTCTGGGGATTGTCTTGAGTGTGTTTGAGTGAGGTTTGAGTCAGATAAACTCATTCCAGAGTGTCTGGAGTCGTAGGCAATGTGGCTTGCCTGTCACTAATAAGGGGCATATCCTGGCAATCTCTGCAAATAAAATCCTACCTTCCTACTGATATTCATGGGTCATAAAGATATTCTTCAGTTAGAACTGTCGTCTTTTCTTCCTCTCCCACTAAATTTTTCTGGGAAGTTTTTAATATTTAAATATGCCTGTTTGTGAAAGGAGATTGCTCTAAATGTGAAGAGTTTATTTACAAAAGCAAATTTACCCTCATCAATTATTACAAGTTGCAATGCTTAAATAAATAACATTTAAATAAATTTTCTTAAATCAAGGCACATATAAATTTATAAGAAAACATCAGGAAAAAACTTTGTATTGTGTAACTGAATTTCGCTTACAGAATAGAGCATATGTTCTCATCAAAAAATTTGTGAGCTGATGGATATGTTAATTAGCTAGATGGTATGAATCCTTTCATAATGTTTACATATATCAAATCATCATGTTGTACACTTTAAACATATTGCAATTTTATTTGTCAGTTATGGATCCAGGAAACTGGAAAGATATTTACATAATTAAGATTGACTCAGCGGAGAGTAATGTTAGGATGTTAGTGGCCAGGCTGGTGGGAAAACATAGCCTTAGTCTGAGAAATAGTCTTATTTTGTCATAGAGGAAGCAGCTCTGGGCCAGAATAAGACCAGTGTTCACTACTTGAAGGGCATTCAGCATAGGCAAATCTTTTTATTTGTGAGTAACTGTTCCTATTCAGGCTGGTGTGAGTAAAGGAGAGTTTTGAAAGCTGACATGGGCATTTCATAAAAATGAAACATAACTATATACTTCTTGGACAATACAACTTTGAACTATACTGATTATCTTATATTCAGTTTTTGGGTTTTTTTTTTAGTAAATGCATAAACAATGCTACACTGTCCTCTGTAGTTGCATCTGTGGATACAGAGCAACAGGTACAACAGGCTGACTGTAAAGTTATACATGGATTTTCAGCCTTGTACCTCTAACCCCAAGTTGTTCAAGAGTCAACTGTACTTTGCTTCAGAAAGGCATATGCTTAGCTGAAAAGGTCCTAATAATTGAGTTTCCTCTTCTGTTAATTTTTCTCTCTGTTTGCATTTTAAAATGTTGATTGGTTTCTCTCTAGGATACAGCTTTCTAAGACAATTTGTCAGTAAGAATGTGGCTGAAAGTGACCACCCCATTATTACTCCATGTCTCCACATGACCTTTTAGTTTAAACATATACTTGTGTCTGATTATAGAGTTATTTTTTTCTTTTCTTTACTCAAATTCTCAAGGAAGAACACTCATTATTTGCTAGCCATTTAGTGGCTGGCGTTGCTTGTATTTCCTTTTTTGTGTATATTAGGTTGTATAATTGTCTATGACTTGTAGTGGATCACACGGTAAAACACACCTACTTTTATTTACTCCTCAACAGAGATTTTTTTCTATGATCCAATGAATGTTGGCAATTTGATTTCTGGTTCATCTGCCTTTTCTAAATCCAGCTTGAACATCTGGAAGTTCACAGTTCATGTACTGTTGAAGACTGGCTTGGAGAATTTTCAGCATTATTTTGTTAGTGTATGAGATGTTTGCAATTGTGAGGTAGCTTGAACATTCTTTGGCATTGCCTTTCTTTAGGATTGGAATGAAAACTGACCCTTTCAGACAGTAATGAGAATCCAACATGCGAGACAGCAAAAGGAACGCAGATGTATAGAATAGACTCGTGGACTCTGTGGATGAGGGAAAGGGTGGGATGGTATGGGAGAATGGCATTGAAACATGTTAATTATCATATGTCTAATCAATCACCAGCCCAGGATTGATTCTCGGGGCTGGTGCATCGAGATTTCCCGGGGAGGAGGGGGGAGGGAGGGGAGAGGGAGGGGTTTCTGGAGGGGGAGCATATGTTAACCCATGGTGATATCATGACATTGTATGGCAAAAACAATAAAAGGGAGAAAAAAAAATAAAAATTAAAAAAAAAAAAAACTGACCCTTTCAGTGGCCAGTGCTGAGTTTTCTAAATTTGCTGGCATACTGAGTGTGGCACATTAACAGCATCATCTTTTCTTTCCCATATATATCTTTTATTTATTTATTTTTAAAATTAATTAATTAATTTATTTTTAAAAATTTTCTTTACATTATTGTGTTGGTTTTGCCATACATTGA
>ML661893.1:655204-723110 GCA_007570785.1 Antilocapra americana | reverse complement strand
AGTATTGTGTTGGTTTTGCCATACATTGACATGAATCTGCCATGGGTATACATATGTTCCCCTTCCAGAACCCCCCCTCCCACCTCCCTCCCGATTCCCTCTCTCTGGGTCATCACAGTGCACCAGCCCTGAGCATCAAACCTGGGCTGGCAATTGATTTCACATATGATAATTAACATGTTTCAATGCCATTCTCCCATATCATCCCACCCTTGCCCTCTCCCATAGAGTCCAAAAGCCTGTTCTATACATCTGCATTTCTTTTGCTGTCTCGCATACAGGGTTCTCGTTACTATCTTTCTAAATTCCATATATATGTGTTAGTATACTGTATTTTTGTTTTTCTTTCTGGCTTACTTCATTCTGTATAATAGGCTCCAGTTCGGTCCACCTGAGTAGAACTGATTCAAATGAATTCTTTTTTTACTGGCTGAGTAATATTCCATTGTGTATATGTACCACAGCTTTCTTATCCATTCGTCAGCTGATGGGCATCTAGGTTGTTTCCATGTCCTGGCTATTGTAAACAATGCAGCGATGAACATTGGGGTACACGTGGCTTTTTCAATTCTGGTTTCCTTGGTGTGTATGCCCAGCAGTGAGATTGCTGGGTCATATGGCAGGTCTATTTGCAGCTTTTTAAGGAATCTCCACACTGTTTTCCATAGTGGCTGTCCTAGTTTGCATTCCCACCAACAGTGTAAGAGGGTTCCCTTTTCTCCACATCCTCTCCAGCATTTATTGCTTGTAGACTTTTGGATGGCAGCCATTCTGACTGGTGTGAAATGGTACCTCATTGTGGTTTTGATTTGCATTTATTTCTCTGATAATGAGTGATGTTGAGCATCTTTTCATGTGTTTGTTAGCCATTTGTATGTCTTCTTTGGAGAAATGTCTGTTTAGTTCTTTGGCCCACTTCTTGATTGGGTCATTTATTTTTCTGGAATTGAGCTGCAGGAGTTGCTTGTGTATTTTTGAGATTGTTTGTCTGTTGCTTCATTGGCTATTATTTTCTCCCATTCTGAAGGCTGCCTTTTTACCTTGCTTTTAGTTTCCTTTGTTGTGCAGAAGCTTTTCATTTTAATTAGGTCCCATTTGTTTATTTGTGCTTTTATTTCCAATATTCTGGGAGGTGGGTCATAGAGGATCCTGCTTTGGTTTATGTCGGAGAGTGTTTTGCTTATGTTTTCCTCTAGGAGTTTGATAGTTTCTGGTCTTATGATTAGATCTTTGATCCATTTTGAGTTTACTTTTGTGTATGATATTAGAAAGTGTTCTAGTTTCATACTTTTACAAGTGGCTGTCCAGTTTTCCCAGCACCACTTGTTAAAGAGATTGTCTTTTCTCCATTGTATATTCTTGCCTCCTTTGTCAAAGATAAGGTGTCCATAGATGTGTGGATTTATCTCTGGGCTTTCTATTTTGTTCCATTGATCTATATTTCTGTATTTGAACAGCATCATCTTTTAGGGCTTGAAATAGCTCAATTGGAATTCCATCACCTCCGCTAGCTTTGTTTGTAGTGATGCTTCCTAAGGCCCATTTGACTTCGCATTCAAGATGTCTGGCTCAATTGCCAGCATCTGTTGGATCATCATAAAAGCAAGAGAGTTCCAGAAAAGCATCTACTTCTGCTTTATTGACTACACCAAAGCCTTTGACTGTGTGGATCACAACAAACTGTGGAAAATTCTTAAAGAGATGGGAATACCAGACCTCACCTGCCTCCTGAGAAATCTGTAGGCAGATAAAGGAGCAACAGTTACAGCTGGACATGGAACAAATTGGGAAAGGAGACTGTCAAGGCTGTATATTGTCACCCTTCTTATTTAACTCATATGAAGAGTACAGCATGTGAAATGCTGGGCTGGATGAAGCACAAGCCAGAATGAAGTTTGCCAGGAGAAATATCAATAATCTCAGATACGCAGATGACACCACCCTTATTACAGAAAGTGAAGAAGAACTAAAGAACCTTTTTATGAAAGTGGAAGAGAAGAGTGAAGAAGTTTGCTTAAAGCTCAACATTCAGAAAACTAAGATCATGGCATCTGGTCCCATCACATCATGGGAAATAGATGGAGAAACAATGGAAACAGTGTCTGACTATTTTTGGGGGCTCCAAAATTAGTGCAGATGGTGACTGCAGCCATGAAATTAAAAGACGCTTACTCCTTGGAAAAAAAGCTATGACAAACCTAGACAGCATATTAAAAAGCAGAGGCATTACTCTGCCAACAAATGTCTGTCTAGTCAAACCTATGATTTTTCTGGTAGTCATGTATGTGAGAGTCGGACTATAAAGAAAGCTGAGCACCTAAGAATTGATGCTTTTGAGCTGTGGTGTTGGAGAAGACTCTTGAGAGTCCCTTGGACTGCAAGGAGATCCAACCAGTCCATCCTAAAGGAAATCAGTCCTGAATATTCACTGGAAGGGCTGATGCTGAAGCTCCAATACTTTGGCCACCTGATGAGAAGAACTGAGTCATTGTTTAAGACTCTGATGCTGGGAAAGATTGAAGGCAGGAGGAGAAGGGGAGGACAGAGGATGAGATGGTTGGATGGCATCACCAACTCTATGGACATGAGTTTGCGTAAACTCTGGTAGTTCGTGATGGACACGAGGCCTGGCATGCTGTAGTCCTTGGGGTTGCAAAGAGTCAGACATGACTGAGTGAGTGAACTAAACAATAGAGCTTGGGAGGGAAATTCTCTGAGAAGAGAATGTGGCCTTTTACTTGTCTCCTAACATTACACCCCACAGTGAGTCTCAAGAGCTTCTTCTTTTTTTTTTTTTAAAGCCTTTTTATCTTGTATCGGGGTATAGCTGATGAACAATGTTGTGATTGTTTCAGGTGGATAGAAAAGCAATTTAGCCATACATGTATGTATATCCTTTCTCCCCCAAGCTCTCCTCCCATCCAGCCTACCATATAACCAGCAGAGTTCCAACAGGGATTCTTTTTTAACCAGTGGTGCCACACTTTCTTTAATCACAGAGGTTTCATGTGTCTGTCCCCTGTCATCTGTATTAAGCAGGACTCAAACCAGTGGCTGGTAGTTGGGGTGACAGGTCTCAGTTACCAGAAGAAGGATACTGGTGTGTGTGTAATCAAGGTTCCAGTTCAGTAAATTTAGGCTTAGAATGGAAGGCGAGTAGGTAAGCAAATCAGGAACCAACATAGAGGTTGTCTCACATGGGTAGGCCACCATCACATGTGTTATGAGCAGGCTTATGACTCAGAGCAGTGACAGTAAAAGCTACATGATGCATCAGAATCACCTGGGGAGATTAATTTCAGGGCACCTGCCCAGATCTAATGATCTGCTGAGAAAATTGTTTTGACAAGATCAAATGGTGAATCTAATGCTGGGTCAAGTTTAGAGACCTCTGACTTATGAGGCTCTCAGTCGCCTGCACACAGAAGATTCTGAGTTAGCCTACAATAGCAGGAGCCTAGATTTGCATACTTAGAGTCTAGGATTCCTTTCTTTTTCTCTTTCTGCTGCCTTTAGAGTTAAAGAAGTACAGGCCAACATTCTTTTATATCAGAGAAACAGGGTCTGTCTTGGGTGATGTTAGCTTTCATGCCATATGGTTGGCTAGGGGAACTCAGGTGGATGTCTTAAGAGATTGAATGTTGAATATATGTGTCCCTAGCAAATGGGCTCTATCAATCACAAAAATTATATTTTAATGCAATGTTTTTTGGTTACATACAGTGACAAAGGTTTATTTGTTGCTGATGTTGTATATCTATACTGGGTCTCCTGGGGGTTCTTCTATGACGTTTTCTAACTCCAGGACATAGGCTAGTTGCTGAGGCAGAGGGAAAGGAGAACATGGCAAGAATATCTTGTTTTTTAAAGCTTGCACCCCAAACTGACACACATCAGTATAGTTCATATTTCATTGGTCACATCAAGTCCTTACTTCATGTAGGCAGGGAAGTATACTCTTAGGGGTCTCAGAGAAGAGACTCATTCATAAAACCTAGCACAGGGATTTTGGCTTGTTTTCCACCACATCCCCAGCATTTAGAACAGTGTCTGGTACATGGTAGATGCTTAAAAATGTGGACTGAATAAACAAACGAAAGTAAACTAACAGTCTGTATCACCCAGGATTAACCCTGGTTCCTGACGCAGTTCTGAAATTATCTTAGTTGGGACATATTAGGTGATAACTCCAGAAAGGACTACTTTTGGGAAAAAATGTCCCCATATAGATTATTCATGATTGGAAAGGCCTGAGCTTGAAGAGGATCTGGGCTACATGAGTCCCTAGTGGCATTCTACATTTTGAGTAGGGTTCATTTTTTCATGTTTCTGCAAGAGTATGTGGCAGGTCAGTTGGATTCTCAGGATATGAAGTGTAACATTGGGGGCGGGGAGTCATTTCGAGATTTCACATTGGAGCTCAGAGTAAAATTACCATATCGGCAATTACTGTCATGGGGATCCCCTTTTAACCAAAATGATGACTCCTCTTGGGGTTAACATTAGTTTTTACATGAAATGGTCTAAAGATTGCACTTAAGTGACTATCCTGGGAGGCCTGGCTCCGAAATTCGTTCTACTTTCCTGCCTTGTCCTCAGCAAGCATGGGTCCTCAGAGCCACTTTATGCAAAGAGAACAAGTGTTTGCAAGTGCCCCTTCTGTTTCTGGGAAGTCTAAAACCTGCCCATAATTTGGCTAATTTGTAGTTGATCATGGGGAAGATAATGAGTAGGGGAGATTGAGGGAGCAGAGGACAGAGTTGCTAGGAAACAGATTTACTTCTCCCATCCAGACAAATAAACTTAAGAAATGGTGTTAATGATTCCGGTTACTGACAGTCTCAGTTCCAAGGAAGCACAAATAAAATATGAAGTTGGGTTACTGTGAAAAAGCATCAGAGGTGGAGGCTGTGGCGATGAGGGTGGAACATGGTTGTTAATAGTACTTCTTAGAGCAGATGTGCTGTTGAAAAGAAGTCTTTGATGGAAAGGGCTTAGCATGGTATCTTCATAGAGGGGATGGGCAATAAATGTTAGTCAAAATCATTATAGTTATATAGTTTAATCTCATCATCTTCTAAAAAATTCTAGCCCTTTTGAGTCACTTAGTAATGTCCAACTTTTTGCAATCCCATGGTCTATAGCCCACCAGACTCCTCTTTATCAGGCAAGAATACTGGAGTGGATTGCCGTTCCCTCCTCCAAGGGATCTTCCCAACCCAGGGATCAAACTTGTGTCTCTTGTGTTTCCTTCATTGGCAGACAGATTCTTTACCACTAGTACCACCTTGGAGGCCCTCTAGCCTTTCTATTGACTGCAAATATGTCTTCCATTGCCCATTAAAACTTTTCTGAACCTTTCTTTCCTCATTTCACCTCCTCTGCATTGATTATTATAAGGGTTAGTGAGATAAGATGTGTGTATGCAATTTGTAAATGCAATGATTTTTTAAAAATGTAACTTTCTTCTTTTTAATTGTGGTAGATGCCATAGAAAATAAAACACTTGCTGTCTAAATAGTTAAATGTATAATTCATCGGTGTTAGCTATGTTTACTGAATCTCTAGAATATTTTTGTCTTGCAAAGCCTAAACTGTCCTGATAGACCAACTCCCTCAGTCCCTGGCAGCTGCAATCCTACTTTGGATCTCTATAAGTCTGACTATATGAGGTCTAAGTGGAATGAATCATACAGTATTTATCCTTCTGTACTAGCTTATTTCACTTAGCTTAATGTTCTCAAGGTTCATCCATGTAGTGGTGTATATCAGAATTTCTTTCCCTTTTAAGGATGAATAACATTTTGTTGTGTGTATAGACCATGTTTTTGTTATTCATTCATCTATTGACAACATTTGCCTTGCTTCTACCTCTTGGCTCTTATGCATCACGCTGCATTGAATATGGGTGTACACATATCTCTTCCAGATTCTGCTTTCAGTTATTTTGGATGAATACTGAGAAGTGGATAAACTTCAATAAATTTTATGTCTACAAAGGACATAGTATTATTGCTCATAGTCACTGCCCCAGACACAAGAGGGGAATTTTTACATAGGTCTTTGAGGTTCCTTCTCTGCTGCTCTCTGCGCTCTCTGCACCTCCAGTCCCAGTGATCTCAGCAGCAGTGAATCTTTTTCCTCAACCCAGCCAAACTATTTCTCTACATCACCATTTGGGCAATGTCCTCAAGAGGAAAGCTGGTGGAAACGGGAAGCTTTTCTCCCATGTGCTTCTCTTCTGATTGCCCCGCATTAGTAACTGTCCAATGTTTGAAAACAATTTTGTATCCGTTTTGTTGTTCAGTTCTATAGGACATATTAAATCTGTTATCATCTGCTCCATCAAGGGTAGAAATAGAATTTAACCTAGGTCTCTTAAATTTATACTTTATCCTCTTGGGAGAGGAAACAAACAAAAAAATCCTCTAAACAAACAGGCAAATTAAGAAAATAATTACAAAGCAGGATACATGATACGAAGAAAACAAAGACACTGAAACATAGGCCATCCCAGGTGGTGCAGCAGTAAAGAATAGGCTGCCAGCTCAGGAGACAGAGGAGATGTGGGTTGATCCCTGGGTCGGGATGATCCCCTGGAGGAGGAAAGGGCAACCCACTCGAGTATGCTTGCCTGGAGAATCCCATGGACAGAGGAGCCTGGCGGCCTATAGTCTGTAGCATTGCAAAGAGTTGGACACGACTGAACACACAACATAGGGAAGGTGGGGAAGGAGTATATGATTTGGGAATATGGTGATAAGAGGAGGCTGAGGAGTTTTACATTGAGATTTAAATGATGAGTAGGACCTTACTATGTGAAGCAGAGCTAGAGGGGAGAACAGAAGGACGTGCTAAATAGAAATATGGATTCTGAATAAGTGCTCCTGGCCAAAATTTATGTGACACAAACAAGGGCCAGAGTGCCAGGATAGTTAATGCATTATAACTCATACTAAGAGTGAGAATTCTGGAGACCTTGAAAGGGAAGGGATAAAGAAGCCATCATTATGTCTGGGGATTGGGTTTGAGCAGTGTTTGGGGGTGTGCTAGCATGAGTGCTATCTTCAGATACCCCAAGAGCTATCATGGGGCAAGCAGACAACACTGTAACACATGGGTTGGCAAACTACAGCCCACAGGTCAAATCCAGCCATACAACTTGTAAACTGTGGATGGATTTTATACATTTTTAACTGATTACATTTTAAATGGCTACATTAGTACTTGTGTAATAGCCTCAATTTTGTTTCCGGCCCACAAAACAAGTTATTTATTACCGAGCCCTTTAAGAAAAGTTTGCTAACCCCTTGCTTTGTTTGAGACAGTTGATACTCACACACTAAGATTGTCCTTGGCAATTTTATTTAATACAGGTTCACTGTGGGAATTACAATAATTTCACAAGCAAGTAACAGGCAGGACAATGGCTCTTAATCCATCAAGAAATAACATTTTGAGCCAATGATAGGTTAATTACACTCCAGTTCCAGGCAAGGGGAGATGAAAGCAATAAAGTCAAAATTCAGTTGAGATGTGAAAAACCAACCAGTTGGTTCTCAAGGGAGATGGTTTAGTAAACTGAGAACTGGTATCCAGCTGACAGCACAAAAGCAAAAGTCACCTGTTGTTAGAGCTTGTTGCTAGGGAACAGGCTAGATGATCTTCTAGGGGCCTTGGCACAGCTTTCATGACTGCTAGTAAAAGAATCACCCTTACCATGGAAGGAGCTAATGCCTTGATGTCATTAGAGATCAGCAAAGGGTCACCTTGCCCAGATGGAACACTATTCTACAGTCCTTATCAACTCTGAGGATTTATAGTCTAAATGTCCCCACCATAGTTGCTTCTTCATGTTCTTGTCAATAGGTGTCCAGCTGAGCTCCTGAATGGTTACTGACAGCCACAGATTTGAATGATGACATCCTGACACACAGTTTCACCTTTATATCAAAACAGCTTCATTCTTAGAAATAACTTCATTTTGTCAGAAACAAGTAGACTTGACATCATACCAAACCACTACACGACACCCATGTTCTGGATCAATTGCAGGAATTTGATTTGCTGTAGCGAAAGGAATGAGTTAGCAAAGTTGATATCAAAAATTCTCTAAAGGGAAGAGATTTTCCTGGGTTGAGTTTTGGAGGGACCTCCCTCAGAGGCCTTTCCTTGCCATCATCACACACTGGGTAGTTTTCCATCCACTCAGCCCATGCATGAGAGAACGTCATTTGGCTTCTTGAGAACAATGTGGAGGCATTGGACAAACTGGCAAGGAATTTGATTCTGTGAAATTGGACAGTTTTATATTTGGCAGAAATAACAGTTTGATTTGAAAACACCTAATTAGTGACTGTAGCTAATTGTTTCACTGAATTAAATTATTTTATCATCCCTCCATCTGGATTTAGACCATAAAGTCCTTGAGTAACATGTTGGTATCTTAAATTAATCTGTTCCAGGTCACCAACAACCAGGGGAAGACTCGTTTATAGTCTGTAATGTGTGTGCTCAGTTGTTCAGTCATGTCTCACTCTTTGGGGCCCCATGGACTGTAGCCCACCAGGCTTCTCTGTCCATGGGATTTCCCAGGCAAAAGTACTGGAGTGGGTTACCATTTCCTCCTCCAGGGGGTCTTCCTGACTGAATCTGAGTCTCTTGCATCTCCCAAATTGGCAAGAGGATTCTTTACCACGTGAGCCACCTGGGAAGCCCCATTATCTGTAATAAACTAGGCTAATTTCCCAGAAACTAGGCTATGGGCCCAGGTACTTCAGAAGGAAAGTACTAGTTTTAGATCAGTCTTTCCTAACAAAACCCACCCTGGTTTATGGTACAGAGTGGAATATGGTACAGATCTCATTCATGTATTTCTTTAACTGATAAGGAACTCACAGTCCAATAGAGAAAGTGAAAGTTGCTTAGTCATGTCTGACTCTTTGCAACCCAATGGACTGTATAGTCCATGGAATTCTCCAGGCCAGAATACTGGAGTGGATAGCCATTCCCTTCTCCAGGGCATCTTCCCAACCCATGTATTGAACCCTGGTCTCCCACATTGCAGGTGGATTCTTTACCAGCTGAGCTAACAGGGAAGCAATGGGGAGACAAATAAAATAATAGTAAGTACATAGGAAATTCACTTAGTTTTCGCATTGTAATTGGGGAAAAAGCTTTCCATTACCCTCCTAGGGAACCGGGCTATATATGAAAACTAAGTTATTAAAGACCAATTGACAGGAGAAAAGCATACAAATGTTACTGAATTTTAACATGTATATGACAGTCTTCACAAGAGACTGAAGATTCTAAACAGTGATCAGAGCAGGAGGCTATAACTTTCAGACAAAGAAATAATAAATTTGTGAAGAATTGATAAGACAAAGGAGTTTGACCTAAGGATAGTCCAACTAGGACTAGGTCATGATGAGGGTTAGTTTAACAAGGTTAGTTTGTAGATTTCTCTGGGCTGATAAGTCTGTCTCTAGAAAGAGAAGTATTTATATTCTGTCCATAGAAAGAAAAGAAAGAATTTTTTTCTGTGTTTACTGCTTCTTGATTGCCTCCAGCTTATGACCATATTATGTTAAAGGGGCAAATTTTAGAATGATATATTCTGGTTTCCTTTTATGCATAATGTCCAGAGCACTATAAAATAGTTGGACATTGAAGGAGGTCAAAGCAATTTTTATGGAGAAGATGATACCTGGATAAAATCTTAAAGAACAGGATGAGTATATTCAGATGAAGGGTGTGGGTCAGCAGTGGCAGTATGTGGGTAGGAGAATTCAGGCAGTAGAAAGGATGAATCATGAAAAAATTTAATGCATTTAGAAAACTTTAGAGAATTCTGTTTGACTAGATTAGAGAGAAATGAGGGTAGACCATCAAAAGATAGCACAGCTGTGTTATACAAGGAGTATGGCACATTTGAGTTTCACCCCTAGGGCAGTAGAGAGCTACTGAAAAATATAACAGTGACATGATCGTATTTGATTTAAAAGAAAAATATTTTTCTGGAAGCACAATGAAGAGTTGAGTGGAGCTAAGAGCAGAGCTTGATGGATGTGTTAAGATGGCTATTGCATGCTATTTAAAAAAATTTTTTTTTTAAATTCTCAACTGTTTGTTGCTAGGATATGAAAGTACAACATAACTTTGTATGTTGACTTTGTATCTTACAACCTGGTAAACTCATTATTTCTGGTAGTTTTTTAAAGATTCTTATTCCTACGTACACATTATTTCATTCTCAATTAAAGTTTTACTCCTAAGAAAAAAAGATTGCTATTTCAGTTATCTAAGTGACAAGTGATAGAGATGCAGGCAATAGTAGGGGTGATGGGAAGAGGGGCATGAAATAACAAGAAGGTCAGAAAAACAGGATTAATTATTGCTGAATGTGTGCAGTAAGTGAGGGAAGAGAAACTAAGAATGCCATTCAGATACATCTTGAATGAGATATATCTGGACAGAAAGTGAAATACAAGGGAAGGGATGATTAGCAGTATAAAATAGTACAGTAAGTCCCCTACATATAAACAAATTCTGATCTGAAAGTGCATTGGTAAGTCCAATTTGTTTGCAATTCTTACAAAATTAGCTTAGGTACCATACTAACACATTCAGCTATGTAGTACTGAACTGTGATAGGTATGTATTATTTTTCACTCAGATAATACATAAAAACAAAAAAGAAAACATTTTTAATCTTATAGTACAGTACCTTGAAAAATACAGTAGTAGTATAGTACAACAGCGGGCCTACAGGGACTAGCATAGGGTGAACAGGCAAGAAAAGTTACTGACTGGAGTGGGGAGAGGGAGTGGGAGATGGCCCAGCTGAAGAACCATCAGCAATTGGAGACTGAGGGTAAGCTGCAGTTTCACTCATGCCTGGCGTTGATGGCACAGGTTCTGGTTCCTTGCTGGAACCGGATGTATGTTCCCATCTTTGAAAGTTCCTAACTTGAAGGTTTATATATAGGAAATTTACTGAACTGGGAACTATGGAAATATTGACTTGGAAATTGGGAAAGGTTTGAAAAAGTAATAGTGTTTGAGATAAGCTGTGAATGATGGATGAGTTTCCCTAATGAGAGTTGGTTGTGATCCTTATAAGGATGACATTGTTAGCAAATGCTTGTGAGTGATGTGTACAAGGGTAGGTAATGTTCACTTTCAAAGGTAGGTAATGGTCTGTGGTTCATGGTGTTTATTGCCAGTGTTCCCATTCTCATTTGACTGCGATGACATTTTCATGAGAAGAACTTGGTAACTGAATGATCTGTTTTTCAATGGTGAAGATGCTGACATTTGGGTTTAATGAAGGCTTCCAAACCCATCACTTTGTAAGGAGAACCATGGCTTAAACTCACATCGCACCAAGTAGAATACAACATAAAGCTGGATCCAAATGGAAGGTCAATCAGCTGCAGCTCACCTGTCAGGTAAGGACCTGAACAGAAATTGCTCTTTCAAATCAGATTCTGTTTTAGCAGTAGAATCCAGTCATGCTTAAACTGTGCGTCCTAGAGGGGCAAACCTGAACCTGGAAGAGCAGAGCAGGAGTTTTAGAGAAATCTTCAAGGATGCTGTGAACCAACCAAAACCAGACTTTTATTCTTTTACTCCTGGGAAGTAGTAGCTTGAATGTGGCCATTTAGAAGGGTTATACCATGAATCTAGGTATTATAATAATTATTACTGTAATTCAATTTGATTTTTTTTTGCTCAGATTATTTCATCTTTGGCTATTGGGACTTTTTAAGTTGTTTCTCGTGTTCTTCTGATATACTTTCATCATTATTGATATTTATTTATGATTAAATTAGCACTTCCTTACTTTCTGGCACTATGGGGTGTTTCAGGTACATCTTACACATTTTCTGTCCCAGGTCTAGAATCAGTAGACTCAGCCATTTTTACAAGGAGGTCTTAGTTGATTCTTTCTCTGTGTGTGCACATGTGTGTGTGTGACATTGGAACCAAGACCTGGGTGCTTGATGTACTTTTTGTAGCTTGGGTGCCACAGCTTCTAGGCAGCCTCAGCTGACAGAGCAACACAATACATTAACTTGTGTGTGTGTATCTATATTAAGCTAAATAAGGGTTTGTCTTGGTGTCTGTAACAACTCTAATCCATTTCCACATGGATCATTATAACCTACTCCCCTTGCTTATGTGTAATTTCTGGTTTCAGCAATGAAAAACCTGCCTCCCACCATCTGTTAATCAGTCTTAATTGTCCCAGTCCAGGATGCACGCTTAATTGTTTAAGAGTTGCTCTGTACCCTCATGGGGGAAAAGGTTTTATCAATTAGAATACAGTGCTTATGTGTAGTTCCCTTTGCTTTTAATCTTACAGGCTCTGCAATTTTCAAAGTTAGGTTTACTCAATTCCTACAATTATGGATGGTTCATTCATTTGTACTACAGTTAAATTCCTCCATCACAGTTTGCATTTCATCCTGATTTTCTTTTTTTTTTTTTAATTTATTTTTTTTATTATTGTTTTTGCCATACATTGTCATGATATCACCATGGGTTTACATATGCTTCCCCTCCGGGTCCCCCCTCCCTCCTCCCTCCCCCCCGGGAAATCTCGCTGCACCAGTCCTGAGCATCAATCCTGGGCTGGCGATTGATTAGACACATGACAATTAACATGCTGATTTTCTTTCTTTCTTTTTTTTTTTAATTTTCTTTACTTTATTGTGTTGATTTTGCCATACATTGACATGAATCCACCATGGGTATACATATGATTTTCTAAATCATTATTTTTTTTTTTAAAGTTTGTGTGTTAGGTTCATTCTTTGTGCTATAAAGTCTTACAGGTTTTGACAAATGTATACTGTCACAGTACCACATAGAATAGTTTCACTGCCTTGAAAAATCCACTGTGCTTTAACGCCCCTCTTCACTCCTGGAAACAAGTTATTAGTTTACTGATTCTATGAATTTGTCCTTCCAGAAAGTAATACATATGGGATCTCCAAGACATCCCCAGGTTTGATGATTTGCTAGGAGAACTTATAGGACTCAGTATGTAATACTCACAGCTGAGATTGACTACAGTGAAAGAATGCAAAGCAATAACCAGCACAGGGAAAAGGCACATAGGGAAAAGTCGAGATGAAACCAGGCACACGTTTCCAAGAGTTCTCTCCCCGTGGAATCACGCTGGATGTGCTTAATTCTTCCAGCACTGAGTTACAGCATGATAAGTGTTGTCTACTGGGGAAACTCACTAGAGACTCAGTGTCAAGGATTTTCATTGGAGGCTGGTCCTATAGGCACACTCTGTGTAGCATATACCAAAATTCCAGGCTCCTAGAAGAAAAGATGTTTAGCATCCACCGCATTGTTTGTACAAGCATTTCATCACAGGGATCTTCTCTTATAAATACTTGGAATGGTGGGAATCTTCTTGAAATCTACTTGAAATACCAGGCAAGGAGCAGCTTACAAACAGATCTTTCTAAAGATAGATAGCAGTCTCAGGCCTGTTAAGTACATTCTTTTACACACATGGGATACATGAATTCATACAGTATGTAATTTTCTCAGGTTAGCTTCTTCCACTTACCAAAATGATTTAAGATTCATCCATGCCTTTACATGGTTTGATAGCTTATTCTTTCCTAGTCTCTGAGTAGTATTCCGTTGTTTGAACATACCACAGTTGATTAACCCATTCACATAGTGAAGGATATTTTGGTTGCTTCCAGTTTTTGAAGGTTATTAGCATAGATTCTGTAAACATTTGTGGGCAAGTTTTTGTATGGACATGAATTTCCTAATCACTTGTGTGTACCTAGCAGTGTGGTGGCTTGATTGTGTGGTAAGACTGTGTTTCATATTATAAGAAACTACTAGACTGTCTTCCGAAGTAGCTGTACCATTTTGCATTCTCACTAGCAATGGACGAGAGTTTCTGTTGCTCTACATCCATGCTAGCAGTTGGTATTATTTGTTTTTTTTAATTTTTATGTTAGCTATTTGAATAGGTACACAGTAGTTCTCATTTTCATTTGCATTTTTTAAAATAACAATTGATGTTAAATAGTTTTTCTTGCCATCCTGTATCTTCTCTGGTGAAATGTCTTATATCTTTTGCACATTTTAAAGTAAGTTGTTTTTTATCCTTGATTAAAATTTTGTATGTGTATATTTCGAATCAAGTCTTTTACTAGATATGTTTTACAATTCTCAATGTATTCTCTTAGTTTGTGGTTTGTCTTAACAGTGGCTTTCACAGGATCGAAGTTTATAATTTTAATAAAGCCCAACCTACTAATTTTTCTCTTTTATAATCATAATGATGGTGTTGTATTTTTAAAGTGAAAGTCATTCAGTCGTGTCTAACTCTTTGTGACCCCATGGACTGTAGCCTGCCAGGCTCCTCTGTCCATGGAATTTTCCAGGTCAGAATACTGGAGTGGGTAGCCATTAACTTCTCCAGGGCATCTTTCCAATCCAGGGATCGAACCCAGGTCTCCCGCATTGCAGGTGAATATTTTACAGCCTGAGTCACCAGGGAAGCTCAATACTGGAGTGCGTAGCCTATCCCTTCTCCAGGGGATCTTCCTGATGCAGGAATCAAATCGGGGTCTTCTGCATTGCAGGCAGATTCTTTACCAACTTCAAAGCCCTCTCTATTTTCCTTCTAGAATTTTTAGTTTTACCTTTTTATGACCCATTTTGAGTTTAAAGTGTAATGTCTGTGTGTAGGTTCATTGTTTGCATGTAAGTTTCCAATTATTCATTATCGTTGGTTGAAAATACTACCTTTTATCCTTTTAATTGCCTTTGTCCAAAACCATTTGACAATATTTGTCCTGGTTTATTTCTGGGCACTATTCTATTCCACTGACCTATGTTTCTGTTCTTTCACAAAAAGCACACCGTTGGTTACTGTAGTTGGTAATAAGCCTTGAAATTGGGTAGTGTGTCTTGAAAATGTTCTTCTTTAGTATTGCGTTGGCTGTTCTGGGTCTATTGACTTTCCATATAAACTTTAGAATTAGTTTGTTGACATCTACAAAAAAGCTTGCATAATTACATATTTTTAATTAAAGCACTTCTCAGAACCAGTTGAGAGGGAAATGGCAACCCACTCTAGTATTCTTGCCTGAAAAATTCTATGGACAGAGGAGCCTGGTGGGCTATAGTCCATGGGGTTGCAAAGAGTCAGGTACAACTTAGCGACTAAACAGCAAGCAGCTTAGAATCGTTAGTATACTAATGTCAGTTATGAATATCAAGGGAAAATACATACTTTGCAGCATTTTTCAGACTTCAATGCTCTTTTATTTCCTGGACCTGTGTTGTGCATTAGTCACTCAGTCATGTCCATCTCTTTCGACCCCATGGACTATAGCCAGCCAGGCTCCTCTGTCCATGGGGATTCTACAGACAAGAATACTGGAGTGGGTTGCCATGCCCTCCTCCAGGGGATCTTCCCAACGCAGGGATCAAACCCAGGTCTTCCGCATTGCAGACAGATTCTTTACATCTGAGCCACCAGGGAAGCCCCAGACCTGTGTTACATAACACCAGAGAGAATTCCTTTAACAAAACAAAGCACTGAAGGTCACAGAGGAGGAGTTGGTTTGGCTAGGGTGATGATTTTATTAGGATCGAGGCCTGGGGTATAAATCTATTTATTCTGAGGCTATAAATATATTTTGATCACTTTTATACATGACATATATCTCCACTTTCAGATAATTTTACAGTTAGTATAAAAGCTCAGAGAATCACAATGTAGATATTGTGAAAGATTTCATTGATTCATGGTAGATGAATGGCTTTTTATTCAACTTATTCTCAAATAATAATGAGTGATTAAATATGATAGTATATTGTATATAATAGTTTTTATCCATATTTTGATGTAAAATTGTACAACTTATTAATTTTGTTGTTCAAAGTCGTGTCTGACTCTTTGCAACCCCATGGACTACAGCACTCCAGGCTTCCCTGTCCTTCACTATCTCCCAGAGTATGTATAAATTCACATCTATTGAGTCAGTGATGCTATCTAACCATCTCATCCTCTGCTACCCTCTTCTCCTTTTGCCTTCAATCTTTGCCAACATCAGGGTCTTTTCCAGTGAGTTGGCTCTTTGCATCAGGTGGCCAGAATATTGTAGCTTCAGCTTCAGCAGCAAACCTTCCAGTGGCAAGTAGAAGATGTGGCTTCTATACCTTGAAGAAAGAAATGGCAACTCATTCTAGTATTCTTGTCTGGAGAATCCCATGGACAGATTTGCCTAGCAGATTACAGTCCATGGGGTCACAAAAGAGTCTGACATGACTGAGCAACTAAATAACATTAGCCCCTCAGTTAAATGCTGTTTTCCTGAAACTCTGTCAGTTTATTCGAGCACTTCTGAAGGGTCACTGGAGTCATCCTCAAGAGCCCCAGAATAAGTGTTGTTTTACAGAAATGTGTGCCTCTCTTAATACCTCAGCTCTGTTGATTTAGGTCTTTTTCTTCAAGTTGGGGCAACTTGGGCAAACAGTACCAATGACTGGTTCTCTTGGTGGACTTGTAGCTTTAGTTATATAACCAGGTTAACAGTACCTGTTGCTAGCCAAAATCTTGGCCTTCTCTGCCCACCGAAGCTGAACGAAAAATAAGGAGACAGAGTTGGGAGGGAATAGAAAGGTGACTTTAATTCTCAGCTGGCAGAGAGGGGAACACAGTAGGCTCATGCCTCAAGAACTGTGCACCCCAAATCCATGAGGAGTCTAGGGGCTTAAGTAAGGCAGGGGCTTGCAGTCAGGAGTTGGTGATGAGGAACAGCGGTGATAAGATTTTCATTTCTTCCTCTAGTATTGTTTCAAAGACAGTCATAGACAGTCATCACTGACCTAGAAATTGAGTCTGGCAGTTGAATTGCTCCACAACCTTCTTTCTGCTATGTAACTAGAGGGGACATGTATTTATAAGGATAAACACCAGATACAGGATATGTTTAGCATAGAGTCAAAGGAAAAAAATGTGAATTGTAGCTCCTGCAGGGTTAGGGGGCAGAAAAGCAAATTTAGTTACAGACATACAGAGTTAGGAGTAGCTAATAGTTTAAAAAAAAAAAAAATGCTAAATGTTCAGGCCTGCTTACTTTCTGTCTTCTTTGCTCTCAGGAAAGGAAAGAGAAAAATTCATTCCTTTTTTCCTTTTCACTGCAACAAAATGAAGGCATATTTTGTTATGTTAATGAGGTGACTTGTTGAAAACCCTTCCTTACCCTAAGGATGAGGCTCTGGTTGCCAGAAGAACCAACTTTGGGATTAGAGGGTTGGGTGGAGCTAGAGACTTTAATGGCCGGTCATTCACGTGTCTGTAAGCAACCAGAGAAGACAGGGTTTGGAGAACTTTTGGGTTGGTGATGAGAAATGGAGTATTCCTGCCACATCAGTAGGCAAGGGTGTTAGAGTCATCAGTGATTCCAGCCCTCCAGGGCACTCAGGAAGGAGCAGCGTACTGTGAGGCTGCAGCTGCTCCCTACACAGAGCCCTGAGGAGGTTCAGGATGTGAGAACACAGGATCAGGTTAGTTCAGTTCAGTCCCTCAGTCATGCCCAACTCTTTGTGACCCCATGGACTGCAGCATGCCAGGCTTCCCTGTCTATCACCAACTCCCAGAGCCAATTCAAACTCATGTTCATTGAGTTGGTGATGCCATCCAACCATCCCATCCTTTGTCCTCCCCTTCTCCTCCCACCTTCAATCTTTTCTAGTATCAGGGACTTTTCCAGTGAGTCAGCTCTTCTCATCAGGTGGCCAAAGTATTGGAGCTTCAGCTTCAACATCAGTCCTTCCAATGAATACTCAAGACTGCTTTCCTTTAGGATGGACTGGTTGGATCTCCTTGAAGTCCAAGGGACCCTTAAGAGTCTTCTCCAACACCACAGTTCAAAAGCACCAATTCTTTTGTGCTCAGCTTTCATTATGGTTCAACTCTCACATTCATACGTGACTACTGGAAAGACTATAACTTTGACTATACGGGCCTTTGGAGGCAAAATAATGTCTCGGCTTTTTAATATGCTCTCTAGGTTGTTCATAGCTTTTCTTTCAAGGAGGAATTGACTTTTTTTTCCTCCCTTTTATTGTTTTTGCTATACAATGTCATGATATCCCCATGGGTTTACATATGCTCCCCCTCCAGAAACCCCTCCCTCCCCCCTCCCTCCTCCCTCCTCCCCGGGAAATCTCGATGCACCAGCCCCGAGAATCAATCCTAGGCTGGCGATTGATTAGACATATGATAATTAACATGTTTCAATGCCATTCTCCCATATCATCCCACCCTTTCTCTCATCCACAGAGTCCACGAGTCTATTCTATACATCTGCGTTCCTTTTGCTGTCTCGCATGTTGGGTTCTCGTTACTGTCTTTCTAAATTCCATATATATGTGTTAATATACTGTATTGTTGTTTTTGCTTCTGGCTTACTTCACTCTGGATAATGGGCTCCAGTTTCATCCATCTGAGTAGAACTGATTCAAATGAATTTTTTTTTAATGCTGAGTAATATTCCATTGTATATATGTACCACAGCTTTCTTATCCATTCGTCAGTTGATGGGCATCTAGGTTGCTTCCATGTCCTGGCTATTGTAAACTAGTACAGCCACTATGGAAAACAGTGTGGAGGTTTCTTAAAAAAGCTGTAAATAGTCCTGCCATATGACTATTTGCAGCAATCCCACTGCTGGGCATATACACCGAGGAAACCAGAATTGAAAGAGCCACGTGTACCCCAATGTTCATTGCTGCATTGTTTACAATAGCAATTGACTTTTAATTTCATGGCTGCAGTCTCCATCTGCAGTGATTTTGAAGCCCAAGAAAATAAAGCATGTTACTGTTTCCATTGTTTCCCCATCTACTTCCCCATGAAGTGATGGGACTGGATGCCATGATCTTAGTTTTTCAGATGTTGAGTTTTAAGCCAGCTTTTTCACTCTCCTCTTTCACCTTTATCAAGAGTCTCTTTAGTTCCTCTTCCCTTTCTGCCATAATGGTGGTATCATCTGCATATCTGAGATTATTGATATTTCTCCCTACAATCTTGATTCCAGCTTGTGCCTCATCGAATCTGGCATTAGACATAATCACATGATATAGTCTGCATATAAGTTAAATAAGCAAGGTGACAATATACAGCCTTGATGTATTCCTTTCCCAATTTGGAGCCAGTCTTCTGTTTCATGTGCAGTTCTAACTATTTCTTCTTGACCTGCATACAGATTTTCTAGGATGTAGGTAAGTTGTTCTGGTATGCCCATCTCTTTCAGAATTTTCCACAGTTTGCTGTGATCCTTTAGTCAATGAAGGAGAAGTAGATATTCTTTTGGAATTATATTGCTCTTTCTATGATCCAACCAATGTTGGCAATATGATTTCCGATTTCTCCTCGTTTTCAAAATCCAGTTTGAACATCTGGAGGTTCTTGGTTCATGTGATGTTGAAGCCTGGCTTGGAGAATTTTGAGCATTATTCTGCTAGCATATGAGATTAGTGCAGTGGTGTGGTAGTTTGAACATTCTTTGAGATTGCCTTTCTTTGGGATTGGAATGAAAACGGACCTTTTCCAGTCTGGTGGTCACTGCTGATATTTCCAAATTTGCTGGAGTATTGAGTGCAGCAGTTTCACAGCATCATCTTTTAGGATTTAAAATAGCTCATCTGGAATTCCATCACCTCTGCTAGCTTTGTTCATAGTGATGTTTCCTAAGGCTCATTTGACTTTGCAGTCCAGGATGACTGGCTGTAGGTGAGTGATCACACCATCGTGGTTATCTGGGTTATTAAGATCTTTTTTGTAAAGTTCTTCTGTGTATTCTTGCTGCCTCTTCTTAATACACAGGATACTGGCCCCAGATAGCTGAGGTGCATATGAAAGGAATGATTTAAGTGAGACTAGATTCTTGCAAATTCCCATACATAGAAAAGCACTAAATTCCTTAACTTGGAATATCTGGTTTCCTTTAATATGCAATAATTTCTTGATGTTCAGGCTACTTGCCCTTTGTTGTAAAACGTCTATATAACCTGGCTCCTCCCCTCCCCTCATCGGAGCAGTTCTCCCAGGGTTATTTGAAATGCTGTGTTGTAGATTGAAAGTCCTAAAAATTCCCACTGAATAAAATATAATCCTCACTTTTTAGGTTGTGTGTATTTTTGGAGGTGCTGGGAAGATGGCTAATGACACGCCTGGAGAAGGCTTTGAAGCTGCCTTCCCTTTCCCTACACCTCACTTGCACTTCCCTACACCTCTCTCTGTCTGGTTGTTCCTGAGTTATATCCTTTTATAACAATCCCATGATCTAGAATATAAACTATTTCTCTGAGTTCTGTGAGCTGCTTTAGGAAGTCAGTTAAATCAGAGGAGGGGGTCTTGGGAATCTATGATTTATAGCCAATTGTTCAGGAGTACAGGTAACAACTTAGGCTTGCGACTGACATTTTAAGTGTGGTGGTGGTAGGACCGACACTTAACTGGTGGATTCTGATGCTCTCCGGGTAGTTATTTTGTTGTTTCGTCTCCAAGTTGTGTCCAACTCTTTTGCAACCCCATGGACTGTAGCCCTCTAGGCTTCTCTGTCTGTGGAATTTCCCAGGCAAGAATACTAGAATGGGTTGCCATTTCCTTCTTCAGGGGATCTTTCCAATCTAGGGATCAAATCTGCATCTCTTGCATTGCAGGCGGATTCTTTCTCTGTGCCAGCAGGGAAGCCTGTGTCTGGGTAGAGAGTGTCACAGTTGAGTGGAATTGTAGGAAACCCAGCTAGGGTGCCGAAAATTGCTTGTTGATTTGGGACTGTCATCCCTTCCCCACACCTGCCCCCAACATTGGCACTAATACCAGGACCTATTTGATAGGTTCTCAGTAAGTTTTATTGAGTGAATGGATACCATTGAATGATTAAATTCTAGGATGTCAGAGTTTAACAGCCCCAGGAGACTAAGCTAACTGTCACAACTGGTTGATGATAGAGCTCCAGAAAAGGGAAATGTCTTACCTAGATGTTTTTACTTTATTTATTCATGTTTCCCAATACATGGGTTTATTTACTTATTTTTTAAACCTTGATCATTTTTGGCAATGGAGAGCAACCCATGGATAATAAAATACCTGTGTCTATAAGAGACTGATTGATTTTACTTAGATATATGAAATGTATAGGGGCTTCCCAGGTGGCACTAATGGTAAAGAACCTGTCTGCCAATGCTGAAGACACAGGAGATGCATGTTTGATCCCTGAGTTGGGAAGATCCCCTGGCGGAGGGCATGGCAACCCACTCCAATATTCTTGACTGGAGAATCCCATGGACAGAGGAGCCTGGCAGGCTGTGGTTCATAAGGTTGCAAAGAATCGGATACGACTGAAGCAACATAGCATGACATTCATGCAAGAAATGTATATATTATTTTGCATATTGCTATAATTTAAAATTTTTACCCTTAGCACTTTGGAAACTCTAAAATCATAGGATGACCTTGTGGTTTATATGAAATATAAAAGTATATCAGGTTTTATTCATTACTTTATCTTTGTGATACCACTACCTGCATTGCTGCAATAACCTAGTAACCATCTCCCTTTTTCTAATTTGTGCAACCTTTTCTGCTGCTGCTGCTAAGTTGCTTCAGTAGTGTCTAACTCTGTGTGACCCCATAGATGGCAGCCCACCAGGCTCCTCCATCCCTGGGATTCTCCAGGCAAGAATACTGGAGTGGATTGCCATTTCCTTCTCCAAAGCATGCATGCATGCTGAGTTGCTTCAGTCATGTCCAACTCTGTGTGACCCCATGGACAGCAGCCCACCAGGCTCCTCTGTCCAAGGGATTCTCCAGACAAAAATACTGGAATGGGTTGCCATTTCCTTCTCCAGCAACCTTTCCTACTTATGGACAATTGCATCGTCCTAAATCTCAACTTTGATTCTGTTTCCCCTAATTAAATGTTTTCTTCTGCCTTCACATTTCAACATGGAAAGCCCAAGCTGCTTAACCTTGCCCTAACCAATCTTTCCAGCGTTATTCCCACCACTGCCCACTTGTTAAAAATGTGTAAACATCCTCTTGATCACTAGCCCAGGGCTGCTCAAACTTTAAAGCTTTCATGAGTCACTTGAGGGAACTTGATATAGCACAGACTGATTCACTAAGTCTGGTTTAGAAACCTGGGTTTTGCCTTATAAGTAAGGCTAATAAGATGAGTCCTAGAACCACACTTTGAATGTAAGGCCCTGACAGTATTATGTCCATCTTCTGTATGCACTCATCACCTTTCACTGTTACTTGTTTAGTAACTGTCTTCCCATCACTGGAGAGTGTGTCTCAGAGGACCGAATCAGATCTGTCAGATTCACTGTTGAGTCTATTGTGTGTGCTGTGCTATGCTCATGTCTGACTCTTTGTGGCCCCATGGACTGTCACTCTCCAGGCGCCTCTCTCCGTGGGATTTTCCAGGCAAGATTACTGGAGTGGGTTGCCATGCCTTCCTCCAGGGGATCTGCCCAACCCAGAGATCGAGATTGAACCTGCATCTCTTATGTCTCCTGCATTGGCAAATGGGTTCTTTACCACTAGCGCCACCTGGGAAGCCCCATGGAGTATATTGGTACCTATCAAGATGAATCTGAGGTTCTGAAAACTCTAGCTTTGGACAGAACCTCATTTGTCCCTCCCCTTCGAGTTTCAGGCAAAGAATTGAATCCAGCAAGGGAAAGTGATCTCCATGGTACATCGCAAATTAGTGGCAGAGCTGAGAGGAGGAACTGGTTTCTGCAATAAATACCTATTGTGTTGCAAAACATCAAGTAAAGGTCTTAGGGCAAGTAGCACTTTATTCAGAACTTCCCCCACCCGGGTATTGGATACTTAGCAGAGAACTCCCATTACAAGCACTTTGGCAAGTTGCAAGTGCCTGTGAGTAGACAAGAAGTACCTCTGGGGCATTTCTCAGAGTCCAGGGAGCCTCCACAATTAGACTAATAGCTTATAGGATAACTAGAGTGTGCCCAATTGAGAAGGATTGACCTAATTCTTCTTTTTTAATTACCTTAATTTTATGCGTCAGGTAATTAACTGAATGACTTAGTGATTACAAATGCTTTCTCTATCTCCAGCCAGGAATGAGAATAAGTTACATAAGAAGCATCAGTGGGAAAAGGAGGAGAGATTGGGATAAGGACCACTTCTTAGGAGTCTACAGGAACCCTGTGCTGTTGCACAGAAATCACCATCGTTTTTTATATTTGAGCAGTGGAGACCCCTGGAGCAGGAAACAGAATCCCACTCCAGTATTCTTGCCTGGGAAATCCCTTGGACAAAGGAGCCTGGTGGGCTACAGTCCGTGGGGTTGCAAAGAGTTGGACATGACTGAGTGACTAAGCATGTGCATGCCCGTACACACATGCCCACACACACAAATGTATTTGTTTGCTCATAGAAGGAAGAAAAATACGGAAAATGCCCCCCCACCCCCACCCCCTGTCAAAAGCTTCTAGGACTAGATTGGTGCTTCTCAACTTCAGCACTATTGACGTTTTGAACCATATAATTCTTTATCCTAGAGAACCATCCTATTGGTTAAAGGATGTTCCCTGGTGGCTCAGATACTAAGGAATTTGCCTGTAATGCGGGAGACCCAGGTTCTATCCCTGGGTTGGGAAGATACCTTGGGGAAGGGAATGGCAACACTTTCCAGTATCCTTGCCTGGAGCATTCTGTGGACAGAGGAGCCTGTGGGCTGTATATGGGTTTGCAAAGAGTCAGACATGACACAACTGAGCAATTAACACACACACCATCCGCATCCCCCGAAGTTATAATGATCTGAAGTGTCTCTAGATATTGCCTGTTGTCCCTGGGGGAGAAATGGAGCAGATCATCTCCAGGTGACTCCCGAGTTAAGAACAACTGGACTAGACCATTGGTCGGGCTCAGTATGTCCACAGCACTTTGCTGCAGCTGCACCAGCTGTGCAATAACAGTTTGATGGTGCACCATTCCTGTAGACTTCAGTAACGCTTGGGACAACTTACTGCAGATTTTGATAATATCTGCAATCTGTGTCTTTGAGCTTTAATAATGAACCATTGTAGGCTAAATACGAAGTGAATAACTCACAAAAATCTTGTGCTTATCAGAGTATCCAGTGACTTTAGTGTCTAAAAAGATGGTCCATTGGTCACCTTCATCTCCAGTGCTATTCTCATATTCTACCCACCTCATCCTAAACCTTTATATCATTCACTGTCACCTCTGAAATCTTCAAGTATCTTTCTCTCTGATCACCAAATGTGTATCTGCATCCTGTATTCTTGCCTGTGTTCCAGATTTATATATCCATCTCTTTGCTATTTATAATTGAATATATGATAGGCATGTCAAATTGTCATTTTCGAAACAGAATTTAAAAATTTTTCTCCCTCTGCTTCTGTGCTCCCCACTTCCACCAAGACAATTTTATATGATTAAATGCCTCCTTCATCTATCTAAGAGCCCACTCAGAGACTCTTCAGGCTGAAATCCCAGGAGTCAACCTTGATTTGTTCCTTACTTTCATTTCCTATTTATAATCCTTCATCACAGTGTTTCATTCTAGTTCTGAAATATGTTTTCTTTACCTGGTTAAAGAGCAGCAGCTCCAAACACTTGTTAAGGGTGGCCAGATAGATTTTATTCAGACTGATATAGTAAGGGAGAGAGACTCTAGTATAAACTGAACTCAACTCCAACTAAGACAAAGATAACTGAGATTTTTAAAGGGAAAACAGGGAGATCACAAAGGGTCTATGGGAGAGAGAAAAGGGGGACAAAAGGAATTAGGGACTATAGGAAAATGGAAAATTACAGAGAGGAATAAGTAGAGAATTACCGAAAATGGTTTGGCAGTGAGAGTTGGAACAATGCACATTTTACAGCTTGGCAGCATTGCATTTTCTTGAGCAAAGACTTAGCACTGGGCTGGAGTCACCTTTAGGGACATGACCTAGTACAGGTGGAAGACAGTCTGTAGTTAAGTCAGTTCCCTCAGCACAGTGTTTGTGCCCTGGGAGTTCAGTGTTCACAAACTCCTTACTGTTAACACCTTGACCGTCATTTATTATTGGACTTTTTTGGAAAGAGCTTCTTCAGTGATTTCCTTGTATAATTTCTTGCCTTGTGTCAATTAAATCAGCTGTTCTTTACAAGTCCAAACCATAGCATATCATTTCATACACATTAGAATGGCTATAATTATGATTAAAAAGACAGACAATAACAAGTGTCATTGAGGATGCAGAGAAATGGGAACCCTCATACATTGATGTTAGAGATGTAAAATGATACAGCTGCTTTGGAAAACTGTTTGCCAACTATTTTAGGTATTAAATATTGAATTATGATATGACCAAGCAATTCCATTCCTAGATTTATCTACCCAAGAGAAATGAACACATTTGCCCACACAAAATATTAACTAATATTATCTCTTCACTATAGATCAGCAGAGGGACTCTACTTGTTGAAGTTACTTGAGGACCTAGGATGATAAAGTGGCCAGGATTCCTACCAACAGTTGGTAGTTGATATTCTAGAAGGAAAACATAACTCTGGCAGATCTCACAACAACAGTTAAGTTATACAGATTACTTCTGTTCACAATTTAGAGACTGGAATTAACCATGAGGCCCCATCTAATACAAGAACAAGGAAATGCAATTCTGCATTTGTCTGGGATGTGGAGAACCAGAATTCGTCAGCAAGAATACTAATAGCTTCTTTGCCTGGGCCCTTGTGGTTTCCTTGACTTGATATGATTTTCCTTTATCTTTGTGCAGAGCTGGGTCCTACTCACCTTTTAACTTGCAGGATTTTCCTGAGAGAACTTCTGTGAAAAGTCTGTCCCAAGTAGTGTCTCTGTCTTTTGCACAATCCTTTGAGCTGTTTATCCAATCTTCTAATGTTCTATGACTCTGCTTATTTCATGATCTGAAATTGTTTGGTATAGTTCTGTGTTCATTTTCCTATTTGACTAACTCTTCTCACTTGAACATAAACTTTTGAGGCTATAATTTGTATTCTTCTCTGTTTTATTCATTCCCAAATCCCCAGCATTTAGAACAATGCTTAGCAAACTCATAATAGAAAAATCAATAAATATTCATTAAATGAATGAATGGACAACCTTTCCTGCTTCCCTAGCATTTTTCATGCTGTTCTTTCTTACTCTTCTTTCAAGCAAAACACTATATAATCTCTAATGTTCTTCTTTTTCTCTGGGATGGTCTTGATCCCTCTCTCCTGTATAATGTCGTGAACCTCCATCCATAGTTCATCAGGCACTCTGTCTATCAGATCTAGTCCCTTAAATCTATTTCTCATGTCCAGTGTATAATCATAAGGGATTTGACTTAGGTCATACCCCTAAATGGTCTAGTAGTTTTTCTTATTTTCTTCAATTTAAGTCTGAGTTTGGCAATAAGGAATTCATGATCTGAGCCACAATCAGCTCTTGGTCTTGATTTTTCTGACTGTATAGAGTTTCTCCTTTGGCTGCAAAGAATATAATCAATCTGATTTTGGTGTTGGCCATCTAGTGATATCCATGTGTAGGGTCTTCTCTTGTGTTGTTGGAAGAGGGTGTTTGCTATGACCAGTGTGTTCTCCTGGCAAAACTCTGTTAGCCTTTGCCCTGCTTCATTCTGTACTCCAAGGCCAAATTTGCCTGTTACCCCAGGTATATCTTGACTTCCTACTTTTGCATTCCAGTCCCTATAATGAAAAGGACATCTTTTTGGAGTGTTAGTTCTAAAAAATGTTGAAGGTCTTCATAGAACCATTCAGCTTCAGCTTCTTCAGCATTTCTGGTGGGGCATAGACTTGGATTATGATGATATTGAATGGTTTGCCTTGGAAATGAACAAGATCATTCTGTCATTTTTGAGATCACATCCAAGTACTTCATTTCAGACTCTTTCATTGACCATGATGGCTACTCCATTTCTTCTAATGGATTCCTGCCCACAGTAGTAGATATAATGGTCATCTGAGTTAAATTCACCCTTTCCAGTCCATCTTAGCTCACTGATTCCTAGAATGTCGACATTCATTCTTACCACCTCCTGTTTGACCACTTCCAATTTGCCTTGATTCATAGACCTAACATTCCAGGTTCCTATGCATTATTGCTCTTTACAGCATCAGGCCTTGCTTCTATCACCAGTCACAACCACAACTGGGTGTTGCTTTTGCTTTGGCTCTGTCTCTTCATTCTTTCTGGAGTTATTTCTCCATTGATGTCCAGTAGCATATTGGGGACCTACTGACCTGGGGAGTTCATCTTTCAGTGTCCTATCTTTTTGCCTTTTCATACTATTCATGGAGTTCTCAAGGCAAGAATACTAAAGTGGTTTGCCATTCCCTTCTCCAGTGGACCATATTTTGTCAGAATTCTCCACCATGACCCATCCGTCTTTGGTGGCCCTGCACCCAAACTGGCATGGCTTAGTCTCACTGAGTTAGACAAGGCTGTGTTCCTTGTGATTAGAAAGAAAAAGAAATGCAAAAGAAAAGAAAAAGAAATGCAAAAAAATCCAAGAAAAATAATACAAAAGAAATGCAAAAAATCCAAGAAAAATAAATGCAAAAAAGCAAAATGGCTCTCTGAGGAGGCCTTGCAAAGGCTGTGAAAAGAAGAGAAGTGAAAAGGAAAGATAAACCCCTTTGAATGCAGAGTTCCAAAGAATAGCAAGGAGAGATAAGAAAGCCTTCCTCAGTGATCAATACAAAGAAATAGAGGAAAACAATGGAATGGGAAAGACTAGAGATCTCTTGAGGAAAATTAGAGATACCAAGGGAACATTTCATGCAAAGATGGGCTCAATAAAGGACAGAAATGGTATGGACCTGACAGAAGCAAAAGATATTAAGAAGAGGTGGCAAGAATACACAGAAGAACTATACAAAATAGATCTTTATGACCCAGATGATCATGATGGTGTGATCACTCACCTAGAACCAGACATCCTGGAATATAGTCAAGTGGGCCTTAGGGAGCATCACTACGAACAAAGCTAGTGGAGGTGATGGAATTCCAGTTGAGCTATTTCAGATCCTAAAAGATGATGCTGTGAAAGTGCTACACCAATATACCAACAAATGTAGAAAGCTCAGTAGTGGCCACAGGGCTGGAAAAGGTCAGTTTTCATTCTAATCCTAAAGAAAGTCAATGCCAAAGAATGCTCTAACTACTGCACAATTGCACTCATCTCTCATGCTAGTAAAGTAATGCTCAAAATTCTTCAAGCCAGGCTTCAACAGTACGTGAACCATGAACTTCCAGATGTTCAAGCTGGATTTAGAAAAAATAGAGGAATCAGATCAAATTGCCAACCTCCACTGGATCATTGAAAAAGCAAGAGAGTTCCAGAAAAACATGTATTTCTGCTTTATTGATGATGGTCAAGCCTTTGACTGTGTGGATCACAATAAACTGTGGAAAATTCTGAAAGAGATGGGAATAGCAGACCACCTCACTTACCTCTTGAGAAATCTGTATGCAGGTCAGGAAGCAACAGTTAGAGATGCACATGGAACAACAGACTGGTTCCAGATAGGAAAAGGAGTATGTCAAGGCTGTATATTGTCACCCTGCTTATTTAACTTATATGCAGAGTACATCATGAGAAATGCTGGGCTGGAGGAAGCACAAGCTGGAATCAAGATTGCTGGGAGAAATATTAATAACCTCAGATATGCAGGTGACACCACCCTTATGGCAGAAAGTGAAAAGGAACTAAAGAGCCTCTTGATGAAAGTGAAAGAGGAGAGTGAAAAAGTTGGCTTACAGCTCAACATTCAGAAAACTAAGATCATGGCATCTGGTCCCATCACTTCATGGCAAATAGATGGGAAAACAGGAAACAATGGCTGACTTTATTTTGGGGGGGCTCCAAAATCACTGCAGATGGTGACTGCAGCCATGAAACTATAAGACGCTTACTCCTTGAAAGGAAAATTATGACTAACCTAGACAGTGTATTACAAAGCAGAGACATTATTTTGCCAACAAAGGTCCATCTAGTCAAGGCTATGGTTTTTCCAGTGGTCATGTGTGGATGTGAGAGTTGGACTATAAAGAAGGCTGAGTGCCAAAGAATTTATGCTTTTGAACTGTGGTATTGGAGAAGACTCTTGAGAGTCCCTTGAACTGCAAGGAGATCCAACCAGTCCATCCTAAAGGAAATCAGTCCTGAATATTTAGTGGAAGGACTGATGCTGATGCTGAAAATCCAATACTTTGGCCATCTGATGGGAAGAGCTGATTTATTTGAAAAGACCCTGATGCTGGGAAAGATTGAAGACAGGAGGGGAAGGGCATGACAGAGGATAAGATGGTTGGATGGCATCACCGACTCAATGAACATGAGTTTGGGTAAGCCCCAGGAGTTTGTGATGGACAGGGAGGCCTGGCGTGCTGCGGTTCTTGGGGTCACAGAGTTGGACACGACTGAGCAACTGAACTGAATGTTCATCTTAATGTCATCTTCTCTGTATAGTCTTCCTCTAGTTAGAGGTAATGTCTAGCTCAACCGCAGTTTCATAACATTTAATTTTTTATTAATAGCTGACAGTCTTCCTTGTGTTTTTCCAGTTGTATGTATGCTTCTTCATTGCTTCCTAATTCATACTTAATTCAATTTAGAGGCTTTTTAAGGTCCAGTATTATAGGTATTTTATATTCTAGTGCCCAACTCAGTCAACATATATTACTGAACATCTCTATTCTGGGCAATATTCTAAGTGCTGTAAACAGAATTATGAATAGCATAGAGTCTCTGTCCTCATGAGGTTCATTTTATAAAGGGACAGACAAACCACCCAAGAAATAAATGTGACATAATTAAGATGTGCTAAGTATTTCAGATAAAATTAAAGTATGATAATTAGGACAGACAATGAAGATGGAGTATTGGTTAGGGAAAGCTTTTTCTAGATGTGATACTTGGGTAGACATCAACATAAAGTAATATGCAAGCTGGCAAAACATCTGGGAGAAGTGTGTTACAGAGAGATAGGACTCTAAGCACACATGTCATGAGATGGGAATGAGCTGAGAATAATTGCTAGAATAACTAATATTTGTTGGTAGGAATGATGGTCACTTCATCATCCTAGGTCCCTGAGTAATTGCAATAAGCAGAGCCCCTCTGCTGATCTATAAAGAACAGATAATTGTAGTTAGATTTGCTTTTTGCATGGATATAGTATATGTTTTCATTTCTCCATGTGGGTGGAGTGCGGTTGAGTGCAAGTCAGTGAGCTGTTAGGATCACATTCTATGCAGGGCCTCTCTAGGCCTTGAGTTAGTTTCGGGTTTTGTCCTAAGTGTGTTGGCATGTCTTTAGTAGATTTTGAACAGATTGAGACTTTTTTAAGCATGGAATCAACTATCACTCCATCTCCTGTGTATGGGAAACAAAAGTGGAATCAAGAGAAGTAGCTAAGAAGTTTTTTGATAAGGTAAGAGAGAAGGGCTTGGTAGTGAAGAAATGTTTGAGAAGTGGATGGAGGGTGAGTGTAGTGTCCACGGAGCCAAGGGAAGAAAGTATTCAATAGGGAGGAAGACAAATTCAACCAATTCTGTGGCAAAGATGAGCAAAAAGAGCCTTGGTAATTGACCCCTGGAGTTAATGATGGGCTTAATAAATGTGGTTTCCTTGGAGGAGTGGAGAAAAAAAGCCTTACTATAATGATTTCAAGAAAAGGTGGAAGCTGAGAAAGTAGACCCTGATGGAATATAGACTCTGATGGAATTTTGCTATAAAAGAGAAGCAGATAAATGGAGAGAAAGTATACAGTGTGCATAAAAATGCTTGTTTAGAGGATCAAAATTAAAAAAAAAACAGCCAAGGAAGGGGAATGGATTTATTTATAATTATTGGGCACTTACTCTAATCTTAAATGGACCCTTGAGACTGCCTAATTCCTACAGTACTCATTCACCCAAGACTGTCTTCTCTGTTTAGCCCTTTCATCTCTCACTATTCCCAGGGAGGAGAAAGACTGACTGTGGGTCGGGGATGAGATGGACTCTGAGGACCAGCCAGGCTACCTTGCTAGTGGCAAAGATTCTAGAGGAAAACTTAAAGGGGGAAACTGCAGCTCTGTACTGGGCAAAGGCTCTCTTGTCCCTTTTAGGATCTTGCTTGCTTATTCTCATTTTTTTCTTGGCCATGATACTCTTTCCCCTGTTTTGGGTTTTGGGTTTCTGCCCAGTGCTTTTGAATTTCACTTTCCAGAAAGCAAGTTGTCCTGGCCAGAACTCTTAGTTGCAGATTAAAAAAGAGAACAACAGAAAAATCAAAACAGTAAAATTCAAAGCAAAAACTAATTGGTTTAGCTCAAAATGATGAATCAGTTTTTTTCTTTTTCTTCCAATACTTTTCCCCATCAAAGAAATAAGACCTTAAAAAATAGCATTTGGTTGTGAACCTAGGAGAACCCCTCCCAAAATAATTTGCTTATTTTTAGTTTATACTAGGATCAGCAAACCATAACTCATAGACCAAATCTGGCTTAGTACCTGTTTCCTATAAATACAGTTTTATTGAATCACAGCTATGCTAACTGATTTACAAGTTGTCAGTGATTGCTTTTATGCTACAACCACAGTACTGAGTAGTTATGAAAGAGAGTGGATGGGTGTACAAACCTGATACCTACTACGTGACCCTTTATAGAAAACATTTGCTGACCCACAAGTCTGTACTACTGTTTCCCAAAATGTGCCTCAGTGACATTACCACAGTGGGATACAGTGAACACACAGGCATGAAAACTCCAAGGTAAATAAGGTTAAACAAATCTTTCACTGCAGGACTTCACAGCCTTAAAATGCCACTATGACTGTGAGTCTCTAAAAGGGGGATAAAATGTGCTTTGCAGGTTTAAGAATGAAGTTTTAGGATTATTATTAATAGGATGGTGTGATGGTTCTGATTCCTAAAAGTGCCCAAATTCTTGGCTGAAAGATACCTCTTCTTTCCATAAATTCCCTTGACAAGCAATATCTCTAAGGAAAACTGAAGTGAAAACAAACTGCCACTTTATCAGTAGCTGCTCAAGTTTCCAAAACTCCAATACAGGTCTCTGCTGTAAAAAGCCATAGTGAAACACACAATTTATAATTTAAGATCACACAAAAGACTTCCTATCCATCCCCTGATTTAAATCTTGGAATATAAAGGAGGTTGAAGGGAATGAATGGAAAGTTATAGCCAGCTATTTTTATAGCCAAGATAGGTTTATTCAAGATCAGTAGAGAATCAAAAATTGAGGTCTACAATTGTGGTGAGCCATATACAAGTCCCAATGCAGAAAGAGAAACAAGGAAAGAAAGGGAGAAAAGCAAGTTGGTAGGGCTATATACTAAAAAAAAGTTCATGGCTTCCAGTGGGTGAGTCCTTGCCAGGAAAGGATTCTTTCTTCTCCACCTGGGCTCTGCTTTCTTAAAGAGCATGAGAGCTCCCCATTCTGCTCTTCAGTAATTCAGTTCAGTTCAGTCACTCAGTCCTGTCTGACTCTGTGACCCCATGGACTGCAGCACACCAGCCTTCTCTGTCCATTGCCAACTCCTGGAGCTTGCTCAAACTCACATCCATCAAGTTGGTGATGCCATCCAACCATCTCATTCTCTGTCGTCCCCTTCTCCTCCTGCTCTCAATCTTTGCCAGCATCAGGATCTTTTCAAATGAGTCAGCTCTTCACATCAGGTGGCCAAAGACTTGGAGTTTCAGCTTCAGCATCAGTCCTTCCAATGAATATTCAGGACTGATTTCCTTTGGGATGGACTGATTGGATCTCCTTGCAGTCCAAGGGACTCTCAAGAGTCTTCTCCAACACCACAGTTCAAAAGCATCAATTCTTTGGTGCTCAGCTTTCTTTATAGTCCAACTCTCACATCCATACATGACTGCTGGAAAAACCATAGCTTTGACTAGATGAATCTTCGTTGGCAAAGTAATGTCTCTGCTTTTTAATATGCTGTCTAGGTTGGTCATAGCTTTTCTTCCAAGGAGCAACTGTCTTTTAGTTTCATGGCTGCAGTCACCATCTGCAGTGATTTGGAGCCCCCCCCAAAATAAAGTCTCTCACTTTCTGTTGTTTCCCCATCTATTTACCATGAAGTGATGGGACTGGATGCAATGGTCTTAGTTTTCTGAATGTTGAGTTTTAATCCAACTTTTCCACCCTCCTCTTTCACTTTAATCAAGAGACTCTTTAGTTCTTGTTCACTTTCTGCCACAAGGATTGTGTCACCTGCATATCTGAGGTTATTGATATTTCTCCTGGCAATCTTGATTCCAGCTTGTTGATTCCTCCAGGCCAGGGTTTCTCATGAAAATGCTGGGCTGGAGGAAGCACAAGCTGGAATCAAAATTGCCAGGAGAAATATCAATAACCTCAGATAGGCAGTTGATATTACCCTTATGGCAGAAAGTGAAGAGGAACTAAAGAGCCTCTTGGATGGTGAAGAAAGCTGAGTACAGAGGAATTGATGCTTTTAAACTGTGGTGTTGGAGAAGACTCTAGAGTGTTGCTTGGATTGCAAGGAGATCCAACCAGTCTATCCTAAAGGAGATCAGTCCTCAGTGTTCATTGGAAGGTCTGATGTTGAAACTGAAACTCCAGTACTTTGGCCACCTGAGGTGAAGAGCTGACTCATTTGAAAAGACCCTGATGCTGGGAAAGATTGAGGGCAGAAGGAGAAGGAGACGACAAAGAATGAGATGGTTGGATGGCATCACCGACTCAATGGACAGGGGTTTGGGTGGGCTCCAGGAGTTGGTGTTGGACAGGGAGGCCTGGCGTGCTGTGGGTTATGGGGTCACAAAGAGTCGGATACTACTGAGCAACTGAACTGAACTGATATCTTTAAGGACAGAATTTCTTGCATAAATATCAGCAACATGATTTCCTTTAGCTTCCAGAAAGTCAAGTTTAAATTGTCCTGAAATTTAATAACAGCAAAGTGGAAGGCAAAATTATTTCATCTAATAATTCACAAACATAGGGGCCTTTAAATTTTATTTCTGCTGGAAATAAGGAAGCCATGTTGCTTCCACAACAGTTCAAAACTACTAGATACTCTGAAAACATCTTCTGTCAGTTAAATATTGGCAGTTTTGCCCTTGACCAAAGTACAATTGTGTGTGTAAGAGTATATAATTCTGCCTATTGGACTGTAGTGACAATAGGTAAAGATGCTGCCTCAACAACATCAAAATGAGTTGCAATAGCATACCCAGCACAGTATTCACCATTGTCATCTCTTAAATAAAAACTACCACTGAATCATGGAAAGTCAGCGTTACCCAGGGGAGTTTCCTGTAGATTGTAGTGAGGAGTCAGGAGGTGGTAAGTTAGTATTAAATAGTCATACAGGACTTGCTCAGTGATGAAGGGCAGAAGAGTAGTTATTACACCGTAAAAGAGGTATATGAGAGGCAGTTAACAAAAGGACTTTATAGGAGGTGAGGTGGCTGAATGAGGAATGCTGAGTGTTACAAGAATTCAGGAGTGCTTTTACTGCATGAGGTACAAAATTGGTAAAAGGAGATGACACAGCAAATTTCTTGGTGGTCTTAAAGGAAAAAAACAGGGGCTGTTATAGCTTTCAGACAAGTGGGACATCCCTATACCACAGGATTCAGTTGCTGGTTATAATATCTTATGAACTGATGGTGGTCCTCATGTTTTTGGTTGAGTACCCCAAGGGAAATGCCTTCCTTTCTATACATAAATAGGAAAAAGAGTCTGATAATTGAAATGACAAGGGCAGATAGGTTCATCAAACTCTCCTTTAAGTGCTTAAAAGCTATGTTGTTTTGTTCTTACCATAAAATTGGGTTGGGGTTGTTATTGTTTTCTAAAGCATACAGAGATTTGACCATAAGAGAGAAATCTGGAATCTAATTTAGGCATTAACTAACTGGCTCAAGAAATCATCATAGTTGGTCCTTAGTTTTGAGTTTTGAAATCATAGGACACTGTGAAATGTATCTGGATCTTGTTGCAGCTATAGTTCTGATGTAAAATTCTCCAGATATCAATCCTGGGTTTGGGCAAATACGGTTTTTCTTTGGTGACCTTATGTTTCTTTAAGGTTAAAAGCTTTAGTCAATGGATACTGTCTCCCTGTGAAGAGGTTTGAGGAGAGCAAAGAAGCAAATCGTCCACATACTGCAGCAAAGTTGAACCTCTAGGGAACCTTATATCATCCAGATGGGTCAGCCTCCAGAAATAAGGACCCTCACTAAAACCCTGGAGTGTTACTATCCAGGTGGATTATTGTTCTTCCCAAGTGAAGGCCAAAAGGTACTGGCTAGCTTCATTAGCAATACCAAAGAATGCACTGCATGTATCAATTACTGTTAAGGAATTTGCTTCCAGTAGGAATGGATATCAGTAATGTACAAGGATTAGGAACAACAGGGTGTGAGGGATAACAGTGTTGTTTATTGGACGGGGATTCTTGGCAAATCTCCACCCTCAGCCCATAGGTTTTCTCACCAGCAAAATGGGAGTGCCACAGGGACTAGTATAGGGAATAAATGAGGCCTTGTGCCTTGTAATATTCTGTTACGGACTCTATGCCTTGAAGGACTTCTTTACTTATAGAGTACTGATTAATTCTGGGTAGAGGCTTTGAGAGATCTATTTGAATCTTGATGGGAGGTACACTGTGAATTTTCGCTCACTTGGAGCTTTTGCTCATAAGGAGGGTAGTAGCTGATTCAACAGGGACAAATGATTGATGTTTCCAAAATCAGCTCTAGTGCCATCAGAGATGGGACCAAAAAAAAAAAAAAATGTCAAAGGGTCATTAAATTCCCTGGTTTGTTACTTTGATCATTACTGTCAATTTCTAGAATTATTTCCCCCTTTTGTGAATAAGAAATTCTGGCATGTTTCTCTAAGAAGTCTTGACTAATAAAATGGATAGATAGGTGTAGAAGAACAAAGGAGAAAAATGCGCATCTCTCTCAAAGGGCCTGAACAAAGGAAATAGGTTCAGAGACTGAAACCTCTTGAGGTCTGTTAAAGATGCCAGTATTGGAACAATTTGCTCTGAGCAGACGCTGTTTTATGTTAGTGGAGTTAAGTGCCAAGAATGTGGTTTTGGTGCCAATTAGGACTGAAAGGTATTCTTCCCCAATCTGCAAAAATGTTTCTCAGGCTGGTTAAGAGAAAGGAATGGGACAAGCCCCTGTAGCTCTTTGGAGCCCCATCACTGAGAATTGGGAGGGCTTTGGAGGACTGAAGCCACCTGAAGTGTTTAAATTTCTAAGAATGTTGCTTCCAATTTCCTGCATTTGCAATACTAACAGAAACTAGATGGTTTTGCTTTTGTATAGGAGTTTTTATTTGTTGAAGAATTTTGGCTGCCTTCCTTTGAGATTAGAGAAGGCAATGGCACCCCACTCTAGTACTCTTGCCTGGAAAATCCATGAATGGAGGAGCCTGGTGGGCTGCAGTCCATGGGATCGCAAAGAGTCTGAGACGACTGAGCAACTTAACTTTCGCTTTTCACTTTGATGCATTGGAGAAGGAAATGGCAACCCACTCCAGTGTTCTTGCCTGGAGAATCCCAGGGGTGGCAGAGCCTGATGGGCTGCCGTCTCTGGGGTCGCACAGAGTCGGACACAATTGAATCGACTTAGCAGCAGCAGCAGCCTCTGAGATGACTCATTTACAGTATGAGAGAGCTGATTTTGCCAGAGTAACTGAATCTGGAGTGGACTTAGTTTCTCATTCCATCCTGGTCCTTTTTGCTAGAAGGGTTCCAGTTCAGTCCATTAATAAAGAGTTAAAAGTACCTGGTTGGAATTAACATCTGAATGAAAACTAGAATTTTATTTTAAAATAATTTGAAGTCAATTGTAACAGTTGTGAATAGATTCATCATGTTTTTGCATGCAAAGTTCCAGCTTTGGTAAAGCCCGAAGAATTACTCAATGAAGTTGCCTTGCCTGATCATATAATAAGTTAGGGGGCTGGTTTCCCAGTTGTAATTCTAGAGACCTTTTAGGATTTTCCCAGTCAGGAGTTTTCATCCAGTTATGCACTTGACTTCCCTGACAAGGAAGTGAGCTAGCTGATACAAGTCAGAGAAACCAGATTGATAAATTTGAATGACTGTATAACATTCCTCAGCCAATCTGTGAGGCTCTTTGGTTACTTTGGGAAAGACTTTGACTATGGATGACTTATCAGCTTTAGTCCAGAGAATATAAGAGACTAGGTGTTTAGTCTCTGGATCCTTAAAAAGCTTAATTTTAAAGGGACAGGTTCTGAGATGTTTAGAGAAAAAAGGAGTAGGGAGAGTTTCCGAGGAAAGGGAAAGTTAAGCAGGAGAATTGGTATGGGGGAACTGAGGGCATCGAAGGGTCATAGGTGGCAGTGAAGTGAAGTAAAAGTCGTTCAGTGGTGTCCAACTCTTTGCAACCCCATGGACTACACAGTCCATGTAATTCTCCAGGCCAGAATGCTGGAGTGAGTAGTCTTTCCCTTCTCCAGGGGATAGTGGCATAGAAAGGAATGGAAATGATTATGCCAGAGATGGAGTCTAATCTTGAGGAACTAAGGGAGAGAAACAAGATGGCACCAGAGGCAAGCCTGAGACAAAGGGGCCTAGGAAGACTAGACTGAGGCGTCAAGAGCCAGTTTTTTTTTCCTCAGTGATTTGTCTCCTTTAGGTTAAAATCTTACTTTGCAGAAAGGAGATTTTAGACTCCTGAAAAGGTCAGAAAACCTCAAGATACCAGTTGAAATAGGCTTTCTATTCCATTCTGGACATATTTGACTTCTAATCCGGTTCAGTTTTAAGAAAATTGTGTTTGAGGATTTCAAAAGTTCCCCATAATGACCATTGATACTGTAAATTACCTTTGGTCAGGTTGTTGCATTTAGTTAAAAATGCACATGAGGAAGGAACACAGTTTTTAAACACAAAATCTGCCAGAGTCCCTTTGGGGTAGGGCTGGGGAAGGCACCCTCAAGATATTCAGATAACTGGCATCCTATCTCTTGGAGATTTTTCTCTAGAGTAAAAGCAGTTTTCAAGTAGCTCACATAGCTCAATGTAGGCAGCTTGCAACTCATACAGCCTGCAGGCCTAACACCTGCCAATTCTAAGGAGGCAGCTTAGTCTCTGACAGCCCCTACTTTAAAGGAATGGGACAATGGCTGAAATGGCACAGATTCAGTGAAGCAGCCCTTGTTCCTGAAGGAATGAGCTGCTGGTGTTTCAGCCAGCTTCAGCTGAAACAGTCTGATCTCAAAATCAGACTGAAGTGTCAAATGACGACTTGCATACAGAAGAAAGCCTTAACCAGAAAGATGAAATCTTGAAACAGATCCCTAAAGGGACTGGGGAGCTTCAAAAGCAAAGATGGTGTGAGCTTGGATCCAGGAGAAAGATATACATTTAAACTCTAGGGATTAGCAAGAAAAGCAATGAGCTCAATGGGTTCAAATTTGGGTACCAGACCTGTTTGCTCATGAGCTGTGGAGCCTTTTTTTTTTTTTTTTTTGGTGGGGGGGGGGGGGGGGTTGGTCTTCTCTTATCCCCGTATGGGGCATGAAAATATTGTCCTAGAATAAATTACCAGGTATTTTTCCAGCCAAAATGGGTTTATCTAGGATCAGCAGGGAATTGCAATTAAGGATCTACAGCCATGGTGAGATGCGTTTGAGTCTCATTTAACGAAGGAAGGAGAAAGCTTTTATAGAGTAAAAAGGATGCTGGGAGGCTGTAGTTAACCAAGAGTCCATGGCTTTTCATTGGCTGAATCCTTGTCAGGAAGGGAGAGGAATTTTTCTTCTTGGAGGGTCTACTGTCACTGGAAGGCCTGGGAACTCCCCTTTCTGGTATCCCAGAATATCTAGTATTCTATTTAATTAAGATTTCTGTTTATTAATTTTTTACAGGAATTCTTTGTATGTTAGGGACAGTTGAGTCTCTCTCACAAAGGAAACAATATTTGGATGGGTTTTTAGGCAAAGGCCCCAGAAATGTTAAAATCTAGTTTTCTGCCTTATTTGAATATGCTTTCTGGAGAGTTGTAGCATCTCCTTTTCTGGAAATAACTAAGAACATTAAGAATAGTATAGGCCATGTTAGCGATCTTGCATGGATTACAGACAGTTCACAAGGAAAATGAAGATTTACTAGAATAACTCTATGAAGCGGTCTGCTAAGAGAATGAGCTGCCTGGGTAGGCAGCAAACTTACATAAATAAAAAAGTTCAAGCATGAGATACATTGTAGAGGGAATTCAAATATCTCACTCATTCTAGGATTCTAAATTTTAAAGATCTAAGTTTTATAGTCCCAACCAGCTCTGAGATTCTGAGTCGGATGTATAAGCGTTGCGTACCATTTGTTGTTGTTGGTATTTGAAGACAATGCCAATTTGCACTTTCGTAAAAATTGCTTATATGTCCACTTGGGGGTAGTAAAGTATTTTTCAGTATCTCCAGGGAGTAATTTCTCTGCAAATACATTAGATGTAAGTGAAAATAGCACCAACTAGTTGTCGTGTTATTTTATAAGTGACAGTTTCTTCTAGCGCATAAACAAACACAATAGGAATTATGGGCAAATACAGGTTTCATTTCCTTTTTTCTCACTGTAATGCCCAGAGACTTAAAAACAACATACAGATTAAAACCCTTTTATCAGCAACAGGTGCCCAGAAGCTGAATGATATTTGAGTTAACTTCATAATGGTGGTCTCATTATATTCAGTTCACTAAGGTAGTCCCAAGATGGTTTGAAAATTCCTGAGTTGTAAAGATCAGCCAACACTTGAATTATTCTCCTCTTAAACTGTTGCAGAATTTTTACTAGTTTTTTTTTTTTTTACCATAGTAACATAACAAATTACTACGGAACTCGGTGACTTCAAATAATGAATCTTTATTATCGCAGTTTCCATGGGTCAGGAGCTTGGGTGCAGTTTAGCTGGGTACGCCTGGCTCAGAATTTCTCAGGAGGCTACCATCAAGGTGTCCACAGGCCTGCTGACTTTTCAGGGCTCGACTGGGAGACACTGTGCTTCCAAGCTCACTGGCAGCTGGCTCCTCCGGAGAAAGCTAGCTAAGAGAGAGGGAAAAGGAGGGCATGCCAGGAGAGAAGCCAGTCTTTTCTGTAATTTAATCTTAAAAGTGACATCCATCATACGCTGTTCATTAGAAGCAAGTCAGTATCATCTTGCCCAGACTTAAGGGGAGGGAGTTACAAAGGACATGAGTTCCAACGGATAGGGATCGTTGCAGCGGGCCATTTTATAGGCTGCCTAACGCTAGACAGATTTCACAGTTATGTAATTTTAAGTTATTTCTCCTTTGAATTATTGCTAAAACAGTGTTCAGCACTTAATCAGATTTCCACTTTATGGGTGGAATAACACCAGGGTGTTTTGCCCTGGTGTCAGTCAACATGAGTTCTGGCCTTTCCTCTGTGTTGACCAGCTATATCACCGCAGGTTTAAGTCCTGAATCGCAGTTTCCTTGTCAACAAAGAGACGCAATTTGATTATACTTTTCTAGAATTTAATTTTTATTTTATATTAAAGTATAGGTGATTTATAGTATTATGTTAGTTTCAGGTATACAACAAACCAATTCAGTTATACATATATGTATATCCATTCTTTTTCAGATTCTTTTTTCATATAAGTTATCCCAGAATATTGAGTAGATTTCCCTGTGCTATACACTAAGTCTTTGTGGATTATCTATATTACATATATGTGTGTATATGTTAATCTCAAATTAGGAGTTTGGGATTGCACTCTTTATTAATAAGATTCCTACTAGTTTAGGTATTGTTTTCCAACAAGAAAGGTTCTGTTCTGTTCAACTCTTTCCTTTAGACAAGATTTTCTCAGCCTCATCACTGTTGACATTTGAGGGGGGTAATTCTCTGTGGTTGTTGGATGGTGGAGGTTGCCTTGGACCTTGAAGGGTGATTAGCAGATCCCTGGTCTCACTTGATGTCAGAAATTTGTGACAATCAAAATGTCTTTGGACTGTGAGGACCACAGATCTAGGCAGAGCTATGCTTAATCTAGCAACAAAAATTATTTCCTTTTCTGCAATATTTTAATTTTTCTCCACCAAGAAAAGAAAAAAAACCTATAAATTAACAAATACACGAGTTAATTTCTGGATTATTTTGAGTCACTTTCTGCAATATTTTGATAGTTTCCATTGAGAAAAAAATCTATAGATTAATAAATACACAAGAGTTAGTAACTTAACAAGTGTTTATAGTTTAAAAGAGAAAGGATCTTTGGAGGCAGAAATTCAAGGCCTAGAGATGAGAGGCTGTCTTCAGTGACTCTGTCAGGGAGAGGGGTGGAGGTAAGACGCTATTCATATTAACCATGAAAAATACTTATTCCACAGAAAATAATGAAGCTACTGAAGAATAATTTCCAGGCTTCACAGAAGTGATTGTGTGAAAGTGCATATCTGTGATGGTGAATTTTGTGTGTCAGCTTGACAGGATCATGGGGTGGGGTCCAAGCATTTGGTCAGTTTTCCAGGTGTTCCTATGAGGATGTGTCTGAATGAGGTTAACATTTGAATTCATTTGAATTAGAAGGATGAGGAAAGCAAATTGCCCTCTCTAATGCAAGTGGACCTCATCCAGTCAACTAAAGACCTGAATAGGACAAAAAGGCTGAGTTAGAGGAAACTTTGCCTGCTTGTCTGATTAAGCTGGGCTACTGGCCTTCTCCTGTCCTTGGGCTGGAAATTCTATGATGGACCTACCTTTCCTGCTTCTCAGGCTTTCAGATGCAGACTCTGTGACTACACTACCAGTTTTCTGGGACTGGGTCTCCAGCTTGCTTAAGGTCCTGACTCTTCTCTGCCTTCATAATCACATGAACCAGTTTCTTATGATTAATCTCTTTCTGCCTCTGTCTCTCTCTTAAGATGGATGAAAGAATTTCAGGCAAGTCACAACTTTTCTAACCATCATATTCCAGGGCCCAGTGCTATATAGCACTTGGGACATTTCTCTGTCCACCACAGGGTCCTCCTGTTGCCATTCTCAACTCCTGAAAGCCATTGACAAGGATGTTCTCTTTGGTCAGACTTCCGTCAGCCTCCTTGGAGCCCTCTTTTGCTGAGGCCTCTCTTTGGTCCTCATCTTTCTTTCTTTCTTTTTTTTTTTTTTTTACATAATTTTTTTTATTGAAGGATAATTGCTTTACAGAATTTTGTTGTTTTCTGTCAAACCTCAACATGAATCAGCCATAGGTATACATATATCCCCATCTTTGTCTAAGTCTAGTTGTAGCAAAGAATCCTGCTAAGTCAGTTTATAGATCATCCTTGTTATCACTGATAGCTCATCAAGCTCTTTTCCTATTTATATCCTTTATCTAATCAAGTTGCTTTTCCCTTCCCCCACCCTTGATGCCTAACCATGTTCCTCTTGGTAACTTTATATCCACTTCCTCACCAGGCCTATGTCCATAAATCCCCTTGTGATTCTCTTATATTTGAGTGGATCTCTTCTCTCCTTTGTAATAGCCTCTAGTAAAATAGCCTTGAAAAAGTCTTGCTTGCTATTTTTAATGTGTGTGGTGCGATTTTTATTTCATTTCACACCACAGTGCAATGACAGCTCCAGTAAATAAAATTTTCAGTAGACAGATTAAACATAGATTCTCAGACACTTTTTCAATTTGAATCAAAGTATGATTTAGATTTTTTAAAACTCTTAATGTGAAGCATGTAACAGTTACCTAGGCATGTTTTAAAGCTAAAACCTTCTGTCAAGAATTGGTCTGTGTGTAGGGAATAGAAACTAATTTTATAGCTAATCAAGTAGACATAAACCCATTGATGAAATTCTCTTTCATGAGGCCCCAAGACCAATATTATAGGTTTAAGAATTATGCTTTTTTTAAAGATATACTTTATCTTCTGAACTATCCAGGCTCTCACTTCTTGCCATTCATTCAAACGTAGTGAGATATAAGAGGAGCTATGAACAAGAGAGGGAGGAAATCAGTCCTGATACCGGCCTTGACATTCACTGTTTTATCTCAGACAAGGCAACTTTCTGTTTTGTGTTTTAGGTGTGTTGTATAGATTTGTAACTCAGAGCAAGAGATGTATACTTCAGTTCAGTTCAGTTGCTCAGTCGTGTCTGACTCTTGGCGACCCAACGAACCGCAGCATGCCAGGCCTCCTTGTCCATCACAAACTCCTGAGGCTTATCCAAACCCATGTCCATTGAGTCGGTGATGCCATCCAATCATCGCATCCTCTGTTGTCCCCTTCTTCTGCTGCCCTCAATCCTTCCCAGCATCAGGGTCTTTTCCTGTGAGTCAGCTCTTTGCATCAGATGGTCAAAGAATTGGAGTTTCAGCTTCAACATCAGACCTTCCAATGACACCCACACTAATCTCCTTTAGGATGGACTGGTTGGATCTCCTTGCAGTACAAGGGACTCTGAAGAGTCTTCTCCAACACCATAGTTCAAAAGCATCAATTCTTCGGTGCTCAGCTTTCTTTATAGTCCAACTCTCACGTCCATTCATGACCACTGGAAGAACCATATCCTTGACTATACAGACCTTTGTTGGCAAAGTAATGTCTCTGCTTTTTAGTATGCTATCTAGATTGGTCATAACTTTCCTTCGAAGGAGTAAGCATCTTTTAATTTCATGGCTGCAGTCACCATCTGCAGTGATTTTGGAGCCCAAAAAATAAAGTCAGCCATTGTTTCCTGTTTCCCATCTATTTGCCATGAAGTGATGGGACGAGATGCCATGATCTTAGTTTTCTGAATTTTGAGCTTTAAGCCAACTTTTTCACTCTCCTCTTTCACTTTCATCAAGAGGCTCTTTAGTTCCTCTTTACTTTCTGCCATAAGGGTGGTGTCATCTGCATATCTGAGGTTATTGATATTTCTCCTGGCAATCTTGATTCCAGCTTGTGCTTCATCCAGCCCAGCATTTCTCATGATGTACTCTGCATATAAGTTAAATAAGCAGGGTGACAATATACAGCCTTGATGTTCTCTTTTTCCTATTTGGAACCAGTCTGTTGTTCCATGTCCATTCTAACTGTTGCTTCCTGCCCTGTATACAGATTTCTCAAGAGACAGGTCAGGTGGTCTGATACCCTCATCTTTTTCAGAATTTGCCACAGTTTGTTGTGATCCACACAGTCAAAGGCTTTGGCATGGTTAATAAAGCAGAAATAGATGTTTTTCTGGAACTCTCTTGCTTTTTTGATGATCCAGCAGATGTTGGCAATTTGATCTCTGGTTCCTCTGCCTTTTCTAAAACCAGCTTGAACAGAAGTGAGTTAAACTTCAACAATTATTAGCTGTGTGACCTTAGGCAAGTTCCATAACCTTTGTGTTTAAATGTGTCTTTCTTCTATGGAATGAGGATTATAATAATGCTTATCTGTTAGAATTTCGGGGAAGATTAAATCAGATGGTAAATATAAAGCTCTTAGTACAGTAGCTGGAAAAGTATCAATAACTTTTATGGATGTATGGAAGAAACGTTGGATTAGATGATCTTGAAGACTCCATTCTCTAAATCTCTATAAATTTCATAAGTTATATAGGAGCTTAAAACAGGCTACCTGTCTCCATTCAATCAGAGTCAGAGTTAAGAATACATAATGAAAAAGATGAATATAAATTTCCTTTAAATCAGTAAATTTGAATAACCATAGATTCAGGATGCTAAGGATAAGGACTTATTTGTTATTCATTCTGTGTTTTTATTTTTAAAATATTTACTCTTTATTTGACTTGTCTCTGGTCTCATTTATGGCATGTGGGATCTTTAGTTGTGACATGTGAATTCTCAGTTGTGGCATGGGCGATCTAGTTCCCTGATTATGGGTTGAGCATAGTCCTCCGGTATTGGGAGCAGGAATCTTAGCCACTGAACCACCAGGGAATTCTCCATTCTCTGTGTCTTTAGATCGAGCTCAAAGTCTGCTAGTTGACGTATATTTAGTATTTGCTGTGGCGGGGCACTAAATAGAGTATAGATGCACAACAATTAATGAATTTCCAGTCCTGTTTCTTGCCTTTGGCTCCTGGCCCTTTCATTTATTTGTTTGTATGGATTGCAGCTCGGTTATCCTTGTCAAGCCTTAGTTATCCCATCTGTCAAATGGGGATTGTTTTAAGATTTACTTGATGAAGATGTCAAGCACATGGCCCAGGATCTGCCTCCTAGTAAGTGTCCAATAAAATAGGCACATATGATATAAACTTGATACTGAGTTTTGGGGATGCAACTAAATATCCTTTTCTACATGTACTGGAAATAGCATACCAGTTAATACCCCAGTGGCTTTTCTCCTTATTACTCATCTCTGAGCTTGGTGTTTGTACTAGAGTGACCACATTAATTGGAGCCTTAGCCCTGTTGTCTCATTTGGAAAGCCAAAAATCAGACATTTAATTCCCTAGATGAAGACAGGCTGAACGGCTTCAGAAGCAATTAATATGCATGGCTGTTCCTTAGCAGCCTGATACCTTATATTTCTGCTGACTGCCCTATCAAAATATTGATTAATCTTTTATGTAACAGAGAAACAATCTTTAATACATATTTGTGCCTTCATTATTCATGAAACCTTAGCAGTTGGTGATAGCATCTTGGGCAGCTTGCTTATGTGGTGGAAATGGCTACAAAACAAAAACAAAAATGCCTGACACAGTTCTTGGGGTAGCACTTGTTCAAATCACCTTACTTTTGAATGCTGTCAAAGAGATTACAGTTCCTAAAAACTGGAAACAAAATAAAATGGTGTTAAAAAAGATCTGCATGAATTAAAAAAAAATTCATTTGAATCAATTCTACTCAGATGGACCGAACTGGAGCCCATTATCCAGAGTGAAGTAAGCCAGAAGCAAAAACAACAATACAGTATATTAACACATATATATGGAATTTAGAAAGACAGTAACGAGAACCCAACATGCGAGACAGCAAAAGGAACGCAGATGTATAGAATAGACTCGTGGACTCTGTGAATGAGGGAAAGGGTGGGATGATATGGGAGAATGGCATTGAAACATGTTAATTATCATATGTCTAATCAATCGCCAGCCCAGGATTGATTCTCAGGGCTGGTGCATCGAGATTTCCCGGGGGGGGAGGGAGGAGGGAGGGGGGAGGGAGGGGTTTCTGAAGGTTAACCATATGTAAACCCATGGTGATATCATGGCATTGTATGACAAAAACAATAAAAGGGAGGAAAAAAAAAAGATCTGCATGAAACAAATGTTCCCATTCCTGTGTGTCATTTTCCCACACTTATTATAGCACTTCTAGGTGTCAGACAATGTCCTAAGAATGTTACAAATCATATATTAACTTATTTAATCCTTATGTCATCAGTCAGATATAGATACTGTCATTATGTCCATTTTGTAGACGGGAAACTGGGCCACAGGGAGATTAGGTAACCTGCCCAAGGTTACGCGACTGGTCATCTCACAGCCAGAACTTGAACGCAGGCATCAGACTCTTGTGTCGATGCACTTGAGTTCTGTGTCTGCTGTCTTGTCTGTGTTAATGATCTAATGGAAAGTCACTGGAGAGGTAATATTTGGGGATGACATTAACCTGAGAGGCTTTCTGATGAAGTAAGAGTCTCACTTGGAATTAGTGTAGTGATGTGGGGAACCACAGATGCTGGAGTCACATAGTTCTGGGTTCAGACCCACTGTACTGCTTACTGGGTGTGTGTCCCTGATCCATCATTTCACTCCTCCCACCCTTGGTGGGGCCAGGGCCTCATAGAGATTGACGTGTACTGCTGGGCCCCCCGACTTTGGAGTTGACCATGTGACTTGCTGGCCATGAGAAGCAGGTACTCTGGGTGGCCGCTGGGTCTTCATCAGCACCCCGCCTCAGTTGGCGTGGAGCCAGCCCAGCTACAACCTGCAGGTGTATGAGTGAGACGTAAATACTTGGCGTTGCATGTCTCACTCACACTTTGTGCTTGCTTGTCTGTTTCCCTGAGTGTAAAGCGCGGCTAAGTTAGATTTTGTCAACTGCAAAGGGGGAATACAATACCTCCCACTTAGTGAAGCTATGGGAACTTACTGAGCTCAGAGTGCAGATGAATGTTATGAAGTAAATCTTACTTCAGTTTCTATTGTTAAAGAATTGATAATCAAATTAGGAGCAGTATTAAATTTTTCAGTGTTTATAAAGGGAACTATGAAGTTATGATATGCTATATGTTACTATAATATTCAAATAAGCAATATTTACCCAAGCCCTATTAAGATCTACTTTTAAAAATATTTGTTTTTTACTAACAATATGTTCTTACCTATGCATTAACATGGGGTTCTTAATGTACAAGTAATTTCATGTATTTGAAATGAATAAAGTGCTTTTTTTTTAGAATGGGCTTTTTATTTTATTTTAACGAGCTCAGTCTAACCATTTTAGCCTACTAAATTCATATGTATATTTTTTCACAGTGTGTATATTTCTCATGTGTACTTTGTATATATGCAAGAATTTCTAGGCTATGTTGGTTAAAACTTTCAAACATTGATATAACCTGGAAAATATTTCCAAAGTATAACATATGCATATCTAATGTAGAGTCTAAATATGGTATAATGATTTAAAAGGATAAAAAGAGAGGAAATAGATTGTTTAGATGAACTGAACCTTTGCTTGGCTTGCACTTTCTGTATATTTAAAAAATGAGGTCTCAAGCCAAGGAAAGAGAATGTACAAATTTTGCATCTTTTTGCAATGAATCCTGTGGGGTATTTAAAAACAGAGGTATAGGGAAGAAAATTTGATCTGCTGCTTTTTTCTGCACTAATTTTAATGGATATCATCCAAGGATAATTCTTCCACTCAAGGTTAACTATAAAATGCTGATGAGTCTTTCATGTCATAATTAGTATGCTTTAGCTTATTTTTATCTCTTACCTCTTTGGTCAAAATCTGGTCCATTGACTTTTTTTTTTTTTTCAATGAGTTAACTGCAACTTTAATTAGTCTGTAATTATAGCAGTGCTACTGGGGATCTGTTCTGCAAACAAATCACATATGTTGTAGCAAGACGGAGGATTGCCAGCATATTGATAATGGTGTGCTGATAAGCCAGGTCTTTTGATGGGCAGTGTTGGCCAGTTTCTACAGCATAAATATCACTGTGGCTGATATCAAGCTACCCATCCTTGACAGCTTCCTCTCAGAATTCTAAATAGTTGATAATAAACTTCTGTAAGTTCAAGCCAGCACACAAATAAACAGCTAATTCTTACTTATGGACAATTGTGTTGGAATAATGATACTTGTTAATTATCCTGCAATACCTTCTTTCAACTGCAACCCATCCATTAAGAGAGAATCTTTATGTAAAACTGTTAAGGACCCTTTAGAACAGTGATTATAATCATTTAAGTCATAGACTACTTTGAAGAGCAAATCAAAGCTATAAATTTTCTCTACAAGAAAAAAAAGTACACTAAGAATTATGATTGTGATTTCACGGGATTCTTGTACCTCCTGAAACTTGTCCATGGGTCTCAGATTAATAATCACTGCTATCACTTTGGGCCAAACTAATTTGGCAAGCAACATTCTGAATATCTTTGCTTCTGTTCACTAAGTTTGTGAATCACTAGAGAGCTCAAAAATCACTATGTCATTGTAGTAGAGTTGAATTGCCAATACTTTGTTAATTGTGTTTATTATCTGGCCTCTTCTATCATTATCCTAAAATTCAGGGATCACAAGGAACTCAAGAGATGATGAGGTGCACTACTGAGTAACACTGAGCAATTTAAATTTTAGTTTCTCCCTTTTTTCTACTAACTTTGTGTGAACTATTATATAAGGTAACTCTAGGACTTCAACTTTCATTGAAGGAAATATTCCTTATATTACAGGAAATATGTTTCCTGTATGTATATATGTGCATATGTATGTATGTCTCTATAGACAAAACCTTAACACTTTGCCCTCCTGTTTTAGTGTTGTGCTTAGTTAAACCTATTGCTCTCTGACTTACTGTTTTTACATATAGTCCCACAGTGCTCATATTTGGATTCTGTTGCACACTTCACAATCAGATTTAAGCAATTGGGTAATGATTTTCAAAAATAATCATTTCTTCTACTAGATAAATAATTTAAAGGTCAGGTGATGCCACAATGCACATTACCTAATGGGTTCTGAAAATTTGTTGAATGAAAGAATTAATAATCATGTTTTGATTTTTACATCTTTAAGAGAAGAAAGAAAAATGAGGATTTTAAAAAAGAGACCAAAGTTTTAATCAAGAAACCAGATTACTAGCTTCAATTCTAGTATTGTTTCCTTTGGAGTTGATGTTAAAGACCATAATTGTACTAGACCTTCAAAAGTCAAGAAAGAAACTCAATTGTCCATTTTTTGAGGTTTTTCTTTTGTTGAGTCTTTTCAACTTAATCCCTAAATGGCCAGAGAATTTTTGCTTACCAACATAAACCATCACTAAGAATTCAGATTCATTAAAGTTGGCTTATAATTAGCTAAGAGATTTAAAAATATATATTGAATTACTTTGAAGATGACTGTTCAGTTAGAAAATAATGTCAGAGACCAATTTCCTCATTTATTAGTAGAATGGTCTGTTTAGCTTGGGGAAAATTCAGACTAAAAGCTGGAGCTTGCGTGGTTTAGCATCAGTAAGGCCTGGGGCAGAGAAGAATCTTCTCACACTGCAGACACAGCAGGCATGCCATTATAATCACAGCTGATTAAATGGCCAACTGAAGGTCAGATGTCCCTGTCAGAAACATAATCTTGGTCTTTCAGCTCTTTAACATGGTTTCCTGTGGAGCCATTTTTTGGCTCAGAACACTGGAATGTGAGGTCAGCTTATTTACTACATATTTATTGTGACTGATAAATTGTCAGGACTCCAGTAACAGCAAAAAGGAACACAGGATACTTCATGTCTTTGACACATTTACATTCTAGCAAAGCAAGAATATAAATCAGGGAAATACAAAGCAAGCTGAAGGAAAAGCTTAAGATACTAGAAAAGTCAGACTATACTCTTATTTGAATAAATCAAGCAAGGCTTCATGGAAGAGGTACCACAATGAGCTAGATATTGAAGAATGGGTAGGATCACATCTGATGAAGATGGCATATAGAGAGCATTCTGTAAACAAGCATATGCAGCTGGGAAAACTGGGGTGTGACTTCATAAGAGCAAGTAATTGAACTTGAGTAGAAATGTATAGTAGTTGTGCTGATGCAGTGGTGGCCAATATCGGAGTGATGAGGGCAATGGAGGCAATGAAGGATTGAGTAGGAAAAGTCATGAGTTTGAGACCAGTAGTTATCACCTGACTTGTCCTTTTCATGAGACAGTAGACACACATCTATTTATGACAAAAGTTAATAGCAATCCGGGTCTAGACCAAGGGATGAAAACAAATAAGTTTGTGTGTGGTGTAGGTTGACTCTCTGGCCCTTCCACCATATTCTCTTTCTTCCTATTCTTCTCCAAGTGGAACTTGTATCTGATTTCATCGCTGGTGAGGAATGCCTGGTAATGACTTGGGGATCATTGGTAGAATGGTGGGAATAATAATTCTGAAGAGCATTCTTATGTTATCAGGACTCTTTAAGTCAAAGGCTTCAGGATTCCAAGGAATCACATTGTAATTGAACAGTACGAAGCAGAGTAGACAGATTTTTGTGGAAGAACTGGCATGGGCCCCTCAAATTATATTAAGAGCATGTCCATGTTTCCCTCTGTGGCTCACAGGACCACTTGTTGTAAGAGTGACAGCCTGACTCAGAGTGTGAAAAGCAAGACAAACCATTCCCAGTTGTGAGAATGACTCCAAGTAGAGGAGCTCTGACTTATTAGTCATGCTCTTTTCATGAACTAGCGAAGGACATGAAGCAGTTAAGACAGTGGAAAGCTAACTAAAAATCAGAGGTTCTGGGTTTTAAATCAAGATTTAAGTCACAATTTTCACATTTGCTGGGGAAAAACTAGAATTGGATATGTAAGTTCCAAGAGTCATTTTACCTCCTTAATATCATATAAGAGGGCATAAAATATGGAATATCCCCCCACCCCTCCAGAGTACAGAACCACACAGGGATGTCAACTCTTTGAGAGTTCCTTTCTCAGTGCCTGTCCAGTACAGAGGCCTGTGGGAAGGTGAGAGCTGAAGATGGACAGCTGACAAGGGAACTGGGGACCTGCATCCTCAGTCAGCTCCACAAGGTGACATTCTGTCAGGAAGATGTTCCGCTGCCCAGATGGCCCCTGTAGGTGGTTATGGGAGTGATGCTGTTGGCAGGAAGGAGGAATCACTGTCTGGAATGCTGCTCGGAAGCGGCGAGAGAGCAGGTTGTAGATAATGGGGTTGACCGCTGAGCTCAGGTAGAAGAAGATGCCTGGAATGCAGAGGATTAAGAGAGAGGCTGAGGAGAAACTGAGGGAGAGGTACCACACGGAGAAGCATAAGTGTTTAATAAAGGTCTCACATCCCTTTGATTGCCTCTTTTGGACGTGATAATATATACAAGACTCTAATTGAGAATACAAAATGCCCTGAACAGATCTACCACCTGTGTACTTTAGGAACCAAACCTAGAAAGATTAAAGAGTCTTGGAAAAATTTAAGCTGGCATGAGATCTCTCTGAGATGTTCAGCAACTTCCTTTGATCCCCACTTGTTTAATTAAAGAACATGTTCCCATAGCATTAAAGAAAGATGCTAAAGTATCAGAGGAAAGAGATGTTTTTCTCTTATGCTTCAATCTAACATTTGAAACTGCAAGTAATGGAGGAACAGTAAATCAGTCAAGGCATAATCTCTGTTAAGACTCCTTATGATGCCAAATAACTCTTCAAAGAAGCATTCCCCAGTGTCCTTTCCCTGCCAATTCCTTCCCCTCAATGGCTCTTCCCTCCTTATTTCCAACCTTAATGAATTTTTATATTGTTTTCCATTTGTTTTCTCCACCGAATGCCTTACACACTGCCATTTTCTTGATTGGTACACACTTTTCATTTATTACCATATACTTTTTTATTTCTTCAAGGCCCATGGGAGCCTGAAGAATCATAGGACTTAAGTTTCTGATCTTGGCCCTTGCTTATTCTGTGAGCCTGGGCAGAACTGGCACTTGAGTTTCTTATTCTTTATGAAATGGAGATGATAATACCATCTTAACCCACCTCCCTGGATTATTGTGAGGATAAAGTTGAAGTACTATCCACAGAAGGGTTGAGAATAAGAATATAAAACAAGTGATAGATGCTATCCTCAACACATTCATTGTAGTTCTCATTTATGTAGTTCAGGACACATAGAGGGCCATTTGTCTGTGGACGGAATTGGGCACAGAGGAATATCATCGTTGAGTCGCAAAGTCCTGTCTGACTCTTTTGTGACTGTATGGACTATAGCCCGCCAGCCTCCCCTGTCCATGGGATTTCCCAGGCAAAAATACTGGAGTGGGTTGTCATGCCTCCTCCATAGGATCTTCATGACCCAGAGACCTAACCCAAGTTTCCTGCATTGCAGGGAATCATTTACCACTGAGCCAAGGTAATGTTACTTTCTGGGAAACCCTGGGAGTAATGTCTGTGGGCCTGTTGGGGAGAGGGGTGCGTTTCTATACCTGTTAATTTGTTCAGTAAAGAAATACTGATTGAACTTTTATTATGTGACTTTGAGGCACACTGGAAGATAGTGGATTTAGACTTTGTTCTCCAAGGATTTAGAATAGTATTATAGAGATAAGATTTATGCCTGACTTCAGTAATTAACAAGAGGGTGATACCTAATAATATCTGTTAAGAAAAGAGCAAAATATGTGATACTAACAGTCATGTTATGGAAATTCACATAAGCACGAGAACTCTAATGATCATGACAGATCTAATGGAGGTGCCTGGAGAGAGGTAGAAGGCACAGAATGCACCAGTGTACTGAGACAGGAACAATTATTGTGCAAGAATAATGCAGGATGTGCAGAAACCCCTAATTCACCAACTTAGAATATGGTTTATGAATTGAAAATACTATAATCTTAGGGTCAGAAGGCAAGTTGGGGGCATTTTGGGCATAGCATTTAGGAGGTTTAGATATCATCTGGTTGGTAGGGTCAGGGAGGGAAAAATTATATCTTAATAGGAAAATGATATTGTGTTGTAAATGCCACAACTTGGGAATCTTAAAATGGTTATCTTGATGCCTCTGGAGAAGTGTAGTTAACTAGTGAAGCCTCGTGTGACCTTGTGTGTTTTCCAATTTTTTTAAAAGAATAATTTATCTTATTCGAAACACTTTTTCTTGAACTATAGTTGATTTACAATGTTGTGTTGGTTTCAGGTATACAGCAAAGTGAATTAATTATGCATATACATATATCCTTTTTAAAAAATTCTGTTCCTGTATACACCTATACAGAGTATTTAATAAAATCCCTGTGCTACACAGTAGGTCTTTATTAGTTATATATTATATATATAGTAATGTGTATATTATTTAAACACGTCCGTTTCTCAAACCACAAAGATCAGAGCTATAAACATTTTTGAGATATTGTCCAGAATAATACATAATTTAACAATGAGGAAGGTCCTAATGTCCAGGTATAAGCTGTACACAAGCCCTGCTGAATAATAAAAAAAAAAATGGTGGTAAAAAACATAATATATATGGTATTCAGTATACATATGGATGTTATTGCTCTGTGTACATCTGGACTTTAATTTTTACAAATTGCTCTTATCTTTTCTTCATAATGATGTTTTTGATAATGAGCTTGTAGAACCAGCCAGTGATTTAGCAGAGGTAGAGGGATAAAAGTGGTCTGAACTTAAGGCTAACAGTTACACTAACTGAGAAAGAAAGACTTGGGGGGCCATCCTTTGCTCCATTTGAGAGGAAGGAACCCTGAACTTGAAGTTAGGTGACTCAAGCCTGAGTCTTAATTTTACTATTTGCCCATTATCTTTGGACAATTCATTTCTTCTTTGTAGAACTGTTTTTTTTTTTAACAATAAAATGTCGATGATAATGTTTACAAACTTGGGATAGTCATAGAAAGATATGCGATAGTTTAAGAAGTTCTTTAGTAGCTATTATTTTATTTTCTTCTCACCCTCAGCCTGAGGGCTTTCCAGGCGGCACTAGTGGTTAAGAACCCACCTGTCAACGCAGGAAAGGTGAGAGATGCGGTTAGATCCCTAGATCAGGAAGACTGCCTGCCGTAGGAAATGGCCACCCACTCCAGTTTTCCTACCTGGAAAATTCCATGGACAGAGGAGCCTGAAAGGCTACAGTCCATGGGGTCGCAAAGAGTCGGACACGACTGAAATGACTTAGCGTGCATCAGCCTGCGGTTTGTATAGAACAGGCATTATTGCCATGTTACAGTTGAGGAAACTTGGGAAAGAAGGAATCCGTGTTTTGCACATCGCTAAGAATGTTAATGGTACTGAGATGCAAATCCAGGCACTCCAATTCAGCAACCTTTCCACCACTCTCCGCAGTAGTCTATAATGTCCTTAATGAGCAGCATTAAAGTGGCCTAAAAGCAGAACTTGATGCCCCATGAATGCCCTTTGACTGGCTTTCATGAGGATGTAACACTCGCTGAAGACAGTACCGGATTTCAGGGACATGATGTTTAATAAATAAAAACCAATTAAATCCCATGGCCATTGGCAGAAAGACCAAAGGAATCATTCCTTAGACCATTTTCCTGCTGTGACCATCATGTTTAGAGTTGAGGGTTTTCATAAAATAGTGTCTAAAGTAGTAATATGGTATATTTCTTTTGAGCCAGTAACCTACTTAATATTTAAATACAATAAAGATCAAATGTCTTTATTATATGCATATATACATGGCAAATCTACATGATAAATTGGTATATACAGATAGAACCTACTTGCTCTAAGCAAGATGAAAAAGCTACAACTACCTGAACACTTGTGATGCACCCAAAGGATCTACACTTTTACCTGACACCACATGGATGAGGTTGAACACAGCAGCCAGGGGTTCAGTCCACTCCTCCACAAAGCTGAAGAAGAGCCGATCAATGTGGAATGGGGCCCAGCAGATAGCAAACACTAAGACCAAGACAACTGGAAAAGGAGGATGAAGGGGAGAGTAGAAGGCAGTCAAAGCAAGAAGAGGCATACAACTCCCTCTGAGTCTTGCTAGCATTTGCCCTTCATTTTTGTTAAGTTATACTTTGTAAAGGTCACTAGAGCCCATAGAACTTTTACACAGAATACATAAACATAACAATGAATTTTATAGGCTTGAGAATCAGTTTCCCAAATGGTTGTACAAGATTTCTTGTATAATGTAAGTTTCCTTTAAGGTATTAAAATAGTACTGAATGTATTCAAAGTTCTGAAAACATTCTTCTGTGGAACATAAATTATTTGCCAGTAGACTGTTGTAACCACATAAACTGGATATGCAAGTAAAATGATTGTATTCAAGCAAGTCCGTGTTGTTTGAAGTTATAGATTAATAAACTATGAAGTGCAGTATGAATCTATATTTTTATTCTAGAAAAACTAGAAGCTTTTATGATTTTAATCATTTAAAATTCTGCAAGAAGTCAGGGAAAAGAGAAAGATTGAATAACCATGAACATACTATAAGCATCTCTGGATTGGAATGGGGATGTGTCTATTATAATGGCTAGGGCACAGAATTCCTTCCAGTTTGCTTTATGTTTGTTTTTACTTTTTGTTTTTAAATCATTACAGATTCACAGGGAGTTGCACCTTCGAGTTTCTTATTTTCAGTTCCCCAGACAGAGATTGGTGCTACCAGAGTTTTTCGATAAGGCATTCAATCTCTACAGATATAAATATGTATGTTTTTTCTTCTCTCCTAGAGTTGTAAAAAACTTTTCCTTCCTTTTCTTTTGAGATCAACTTCAAAATAATCTTGTAGGGGCTAAAGGAGAGAGAGAGAGGTAGAGGAAGCCAGATTAGCTATGCATTGATAACTTTTAAAGCTGGATGATGGGCACTTTTGTGTTCACTTAACAGCTCTCTGAACTCATGAGCACATTTGATGTTTTTCATAGTAAACAGTACATATGTTTTCCATTGGCACTAAACATACTCAGAGTAAGTTGTCTGCCTGCTTTATGTGGTTTCTGGACTGTTTGGAAAATTCTTCTGAATTTACCCTTGAAGAAAATGTCCCTAATCTGCTTACTACTGCCTACAATTTCCTCTAGTTAAAATTTTTAATTCCTGTTAAAATTAAACCCTCTGCTTGCAAAAGGCAAAGGGTTCACAGTATATTTTATCATTGTAACTTCAATGTGCATACACTTCAAGTCTCTTAGTGAAAGATGATGTTCAAAAAAGGAAGGGAGAGAAATACTGAAGGGACTAGATTGCTTGGTAGAGAAAGTCAGGTGCTAACAGGTGGTAAAAAAATTTCCAGGATAATGATTAGTAGAGCCGAAAAGACATATTTTAGTGACCTCACAGGTTATATTGTTGCTGTTCATATGTATCACATTTTGCAGTGAATGTGTCATGTGCATATTATCCCGGAAGATTTTTTTTTCTTCTAAACCTCACATTTTGAGTTGGAAAGTATGTCACAAACCTCTTTTCTCTAATTGATCAATATCTTGTTAGACTAGTGCTGGATCTTGTATGTTTATAACATTCTTTTGGGAAAGTGTGGATCAATGCCTGGATTTTGTTTTAAAATCTTATCTATATAAAAGAGTGTATTATTTATATAAAATCATGCAATGTCATAGGAGGAATGACTGCTTAGAATATTTTTAACCAGCTGTTCTTTTTCTGGAAGTAAAAGATTTCATGAAGCCCACGCTTGGTATCAGAGGGCTTTGTGAGCCCCTGAAATGGACTGTCCAAACATTTGATGGATGTTCATTTATATATTTTCTGGGTGGAAAATTCACTGTTTCCATAATAATTTTAAAGAAACTCATAATACGAAATAGGTTAAGAACACCTGCTCATTTTAATAGGGAAAAGAGATACTTGAAGGCTCTGAGAGTGGACATGATTTACCAAAAACGAAACAGAGTGTATTGTAATGGATGCAGTTTAGTGTGTTATTCTGAGGTCTTTAAAACAGAACCAAATAGGCAGGCCCTAGATGCTTGAGTAAGCCATGGAAGAACAGGGCATGATATTTTGGTTGAAGAGAACTTTGATCTGATACCAGCAACACTTGATCATACCAAACATAACTGTTTTGCTTAAACAAACAATTACAAAATAGAGGACTCACACAGCATTTTAGTGATTGATTTTCTGGATGGTCTTTGAATATTTGTAGTCACATTATCTGCCTCAAGGTGTTGGTCTTTCTTCAGCTGCAAGGGAAATGCAAAGAGATATAAAGAAAGGGAAATGGTTTTTCCTCCCATTAAGATCTAAGAAGTGTGAGTCTAACACTCATTTTGCAAAAAAAAAAAAAAACAAAACTAAGAGAAATATAAAGTGAAAGTGAAAGTCGCTCAGTCATGTCTGACTCTTTACAACCCCATGGATTGTAGCCTGCCAGGCTCCTCTGTCCATGGAATTCTCTAGGCCAAAACACTGGAGTGGATGGCTTATTCCTTCTCAGGGGGATATTCCCAACCAGGGATGGAACCCAGGTTTCCCACCAGAGCAACCCAAGTATACTGGAGTGGGCAGCCTGTCCCTCCATTCTCAAGAGGATCTTCTTGACCCAGGAATCGAATTGGGGTCTCCTGCATTGCAGGTGCATTCTTTACCAGCTGAGCTACTAGGGAAGCCCCAGAAAAATGTAAGAATTAGCTAAATGTTTAACAATAAGTTGGAGGTGGAACTGAACTCAGGTCACCTAACTCAACTGTATAGATGGTTGTGGCCAAGTTAAAGGCATCCGTTTGTTCTATGGGCTTCTCTGGTGGCTCAGATGTTAAAGAATGCAATGCAGGAGACCTGGGTTTAATCCCTGGATCAGGAAGATCCCCTGGAGAAGAGAATGGCAACCCACTTCAGTATTCTTACTGGAGAATTCTATGGACAGAGAAGCCTGGTGGACTATAGTCCAGTCAGGCACGACTGAGTGACTAACACTTGCACTTTCATTCAACCTATGATATTCTGTAAAACCCTTGTTTATTAATAGACATTCCATGAAAAATAAAAAATTCCCAAAGTTAAAAGTTAGGCTTTTCCATTCATTAATTCATTTATTATATAATTATTAGACACCTATTAGAATGAAATCTCTCTGCTATGAGATGGGTAGGCAGTAGAAAACAGAAACAAGTATTATTTCTGCTTCATGATCTTCATAGTCTTAATTGTGGGTCTTCTTTGAGCCTTAAAGTGCTAATGGGTATCACTCATCTTCACGGGAGACATTGTATCATCTTTCCCCCACCTCTATCTTCCACATCCCACATCTCCTATCCTCTCAGGATAGTGCTTCTTAGACTAAACAATACTCTTCCCAACCCTTTTCAGTGGAATATCTGGTACCATCTTGAGAAGCACAATTTTAAAAACTCTGTTTTACAAATACTGTCCATAAAGGTTCATATGTTTCTGAGTTTAGAAGTTAAAATAACTTCTCCTTACTGGCAGATATGGTGATCTGTAATGTAGCGTCTGAAAATTTCAACTATTAACATTTCTTGTACTTAAAGTCTCTCTCACCCAGTTAAGCCCCACCTACTCCAGGGAAACTTTTGTGGCAACTGTAGACCATTATCATCATCTTCCTCTGAACTTCCATAGCACAGAAGATCTACATCATTCATCTAGTTGTGAATTGTTTTTCTCCTTATGTATTTCAAGTTTGTGGGGATATTCAGCCAGATAAAAGAAGCTTTAAGGACCTTAATAAACTACTATCAAATATCTAGAAGATAGTATAGCGCTTATTCTCCCTTCTCTTAAAAATAGTGCCCTGATTTTCCTTTAGGGAATTTATTCATTCTCCAGTTCATAGTCACTAATTTGGATCTGAATGATCCCATCTCCAGATACATATTTGTTTTTGTTGTTTAGTTGCTCCAGTCATGTTAGACTCTTTTGCAACCCCATAGACTGTAACCTGCCAGGCTCCTCTGTTCATGGGATTTCACAGCAAGAACACTGAATTGGGTGACCATTTCTCCAGGGATAGTACCCATGTCTCCTGCACTGAGGAGACCACTGAGCCACCAGGGAAATCTCAGAACCACGTTTAGTCCCTATATAATTTAGCTGTCATCCTTCAATCAGTGTGGTTGGATAATTGACACCAATGAGATTTCAGATACTTCCTTATACTTTTAGGAATGAAAGTTTCATTCCTCTTTTATTGGAACTACCAGGGAGAGTTGTTTGCTTTTTTCCTCCTCACCATGAGGAATGCGCTTGGAGCCACCAATTCGAGGTTGAAACCAACACCACAGACAGAAGAGCAAAGACACAGAAATAAAGCTAGATCCTTGCTGTCACTGTGTGTCTTCCTAGATTAATCTTCCCCAAGAGCCAGCTCTCCCTCTGGATTTTTCAGGTCTATGTTCCATCTTGTATTTAGTCAGATTGAGTTGAAGTTTCCTCTTCACGGTGTGGAAAGTCCTGACAAACTGAGGCCATCAGTGGGAGGAAAATTCAACCTGTTTTATAACCTGTGCAGATTAGGATCAATTGATTGCGTTATAAGGAGACATATTTCAGTTCCAGCTAAAGAAGAAATTAGTGTGGTCTGTGCAGCAGTGGAACAGACTTAGACTTCTATAAGAATCAGTGATCTTTCTGGGCTGGATGGTGTTTTTACAAAATATTTTAGAGAAGGTATTTAAACTTAAATAAGACTTGGAAGAAAGGATCTTTAAAAGTTGCCTCCAAAGTTCAACAAATCAATATCCTGTCTGCCTAAAAGACAGATATGCTCCTCCAAGTCAGGTAGCTCTCCACGCTGAACTGCCCTGAAGTATCTGCGTGGATGATTAATAAACCTGGCCATCTGGAATATATTGGTGTTCCCTAACATACTCCTGTGTCTTCAGAAAGTAGGGGACTAAGGTTCCATGAGATTTGACCCTTTGCAGTCATCTAGAACTTGGAAAGAAATAGGGGGAAATATTGTGAAGTTATTAGGAATAAATGAGAAGGAATTAAAGATGATAAGATGTTATTTATATAAGAATAAGGGCTTCCCAGGAATATAAGAGTAAAAGAAAATAATGCAGATAGAGTTATTAACTCAACGGCTGACACATGATACTCGGTAAATTAAATGTTGTGATTCTGGGAGTTCCCTGGTGGCCTTGTGGTTAGGATTCTTGGGCTTTCACTGCTGTGGCCAGAGTTCAATCCCTGGTCAGGGAACTGAGATCCTGCAAGCCACGTGGTGTGGCCTAAAGAAAAAAAAAATCATGTATTATGATTCTGATTATTGTCCTGAGTTTACTCAAAAGGCATAACAAATTTTCATGAAATATTTATTTATAGCTGTGGGCCCACTCATCTGTATTATGGAGTCCCTTCTAGAAATTCTTCTCATGGTACCACTAGCCTACAAGCTGTACTTGTGTTGACACAATAAGGGTCCAGATACATTGAGAAGAGAAACACTTGTGTTTAAGGTTAGAGCAGTAAATCAAACTACAAATCTTTCTAACTCACCTTCAATTAAATCTACTAAAGTTTCTGATTATTTTATAGCATTTAAAACATTTGTCCTTATTATAAGATAGTTATTCCATTATTTGATTCCAGTCTATAATCAAGAACAATGAAAGATTATTAAGATCTATTAGTCACTTCTCTGGGTGCATTCAACAGTTCTCATTAGAAATTTTTCCACTCCAGGGAACAGTTTCCTTAAATCAAACAGCTGGCAAATGACTCACACAATCCTTTTAGAAACAGGCTTCTTTATCAGTGTAGTTTGCACTGAAAAGAAAATTCATGTTTGTATTAATCATTACTTATATTTTGGCTTTCTTAGGTTACAGTGACACAACTATTCAACTAAAAGAGTAAGAAACAGAATACTTATGCCATGTGACACATGGTTTCAACAGAGTTTGAAGGAGTTAACATAGCAGAATAGAATCCAAACAATTTGTTTAGCCAATATTAAATGCTGAATTATTTTTTGTTGAATAATTTCATTTCCCTTCAGATGTTTGACAAAGTATATATTTACCTATTGATTATTCCCACCCACCCCTAAACATTTATTTTAAAAGTGAGGTTACAAAAAGAGGAGAGGAAAATTGTCATCACTATGTAGGAAGTTCAGAAGTCTTGCTACTCCACTCCTTTTAACTATGTATAATAAAAGGTGAAGGGAGACATGGGGTTGACTGTCAATCAGATAATCCTGATCAGTTGTTTATATTGATTAAAATCATTTTACCAGTGATTCATTTATATAATTCATGAGTTCATTTATATAACTTTAGAATACCAAGATATATTATAGCTTTTGTGTAAGTATCTCTACAATCTGAACAAAATCTGTTTATTAAAAAAAAATCAGTCCAATCCTGTTTGCCCTGGCTGAATTCTGCAGCTCTTTGTAATACATCCTCTCCAGTTCAAGCATTAATGCTGTGTGCAGGAGATGGGAAAGGACTTGCCCTGGTATTGGCTATTTTCCATCTCCATCATGTTAGAACCATAGAGAGCAGCTCATTGGAGACTTGAGTCCTGGAATGATTAAGCAGCTCTGAGTGGTCAATTTTGAGCACACATATAGCTCCCTTCCTTCTTTCTTGCTCCTGGGATTTCATCAGTCTTGATTTTCTGCCTTCTGAAGGCATTTGTCCAGGCTCAGTCATACCTTTAGACTTGCTATGAGAATCAGTACTCATCAGAGTTGATCAAATCTCTTTAAAATCTTTCAGATCAAAAAGGCCCTCTGAGATAGTATTTCCATGCCTCCTATTTTGAAGGTAGAGAAGCTGAAGTCCAACAATAAAGGAAATAATTTTGGCTCATTCATTCATTCATTGAATTTACAGTCTAGTTGGAGAGGAAGAAGTTAAGGAATCCACAAGTATAGAATTATAAATTGTGATAAATGCAATGATGGGAAATGGCTAGGAATCATGAGCACCTACAAGGGAACCAGGCAGTTAGGGAATAAGGGAGAACTTCCTGGAGGAAGTGTGAGTAAAGTATAACTTAAAGGATAAGTGAGAGTTAAAAAGGCAAAAAGGATTGTGGTGGTGGGAAGTAGGGATGTTTCCGGCAAAAATACAGCAAAAGGTGCAAAGGTCTTGAGACCAATGCCACAGACTAGGGTCTACTTTTGACTCCCAGTCTAGAAATCTTTAAATTCCTATAGAAGAGCCATTCTAAGCAGATAGTTCCTTTCCTGGTGTCCTCTGGGTAACACCTCATCCTTCCTGAGAATAGGATGCTGTAAGTTGCACTATATACACAAAGCAAACTAGGGTGGTTTCTGAGCTATTATCTATCACCTAGCTCCTGATAACCAGGGAGCAGTAGTTTCATGACAGCACAACCAAGTGACACTTCAAGTAATTGTTTGGAAGGGCAAACATGTGTTTCCTATTCAGTGTTAGATAGTTCCTCCAGATTGACCTGAGACAAGTGATTGTTCACTGTTAGTAGAGATTATATTGGTATATTTGGGGTGGGTATTTCTCATAGGGCTCATGGAATCAGGCAGAAGTCCTTTCCCCACAGTGCGATGCACAGGGCTTGCTAAAGACATGGTGATTGTGAGCTAGTCTGGTTTGACACATGTCTCTGGAATTACAGGGGCCAGTCCACCAGGAGGAGATGGGTACAGTTCTCTGCCTGAATTAGATTTACTCCTGTGTACTTAAAATCTGTTCTTCCTCCTTAGGCTTTGCCATTCACTTTAGGCACAGTATTTATTTGAAAGGGCCACCTGTGGGACACTCATTTTTGACACACAACTTTCTCAGAGATGCACTGAGATGGGAGTATATTAATTATCACATAATACATGGTACCAGAGCTATCTTACCACATAGATGTGAATGTGATGCCTGCTTTGTTTTGCTTTCATTTATAAATCACATTGCCTCCACTCAAAGATTTCCTTTTCCTTATCTTAAGGAACCACAGACTGTTAGAGTGATCAGCAGTGTTAATACATAAGATCTGATGTAAACTTCTCATTTCATAAATACAAAAACTAGTTCCAGGAGAGAATTGTGTGACATTACCTAAAGGCATCTTATATGTGAGCTTCATACCTGGGAGTCTAAATGGTCTCATGACTATTTCCTACATAACTACCTCCTTAAATGGGTATAAAACTGTCATGTTTAGTTTTCCTCTCTGTGATTTTGGATGCAGAATCATATAGACTCACTTCTCCTTTCATTAAAAACAAAACAACAGTTTCAGATAATTTAGATCGAGAAAAAATCATTTTATCACCATGAGCACATGAAGGTAAACTCTAATTATAAAATGTTGCAAACTAATAATATTCTATTAATTCCAGCTATATCTTATTCACACTGTCTTCTAATGTATTTTAGGCACTCTTTGTCTTTCAAACTCCGCTTGTTCAAAAGAAGTCCAGGTTGATCTCACTCAGGCCATATTTTTGCATTTTAATCTGCTATTTCCATGAAAGGATCAAAGCAGCCACCACAAGGAAGTGTCTGACTTTGAAATTGTTTATCTATCTTGGAGTATAAACTGCACAGGGATAGTTTATTTTATATTCAGACCAAGTTGGTGCAGAGGAAAATTTCAATGCAGGCAAAGCAGGTGAGGGCAGGAAAGAGACCATAGGATATGAAACAGTTTCTCCAGGGGTGGCTGCCTTGTGCTCTTTAAAATGAAGCTTTATCCCAGACCCACTGAATCAGACTTCTCTGTAGGAAGGGACTCACACATCAATTCCCACAGTAAAGTTTCAAGGTGATTGGTAGGAATACTTAGGTTTGAGAACCACAGTTACAGACAGAAGAATGAGGGAAGGTGAGTTAAAGGAAATGATTTATATCTGTGGTTACTGTCTGTCCATCTGAAAGCCAGTAAGTTAGCTTCTGAGTTTCCCCTCTGAGTTCACCCTATTTTTCTCTAAGGTCCCTTCCAGTTCGGAATTTCTCCAGTTCTAAGTGTTTCTCCGAGTCAGAGAAAAGAGAAGGAACGCCGCCCTAAGGGTTGCAGCCAGCTTGAATACTCACCTTGAGCCCCATGAGGTAGTAGAGGACACTGATGACCGTCATGGGGAGGATGTAGAAGAGGAAGGAGGTGACCTGGATAATGAAATTATAGATCCACATGGGCTTGATGACGGTGCAGGTGGCAGAGCCCGGGATGAAGGACCCGTTGGGGAAGTAGTGGAGCTTGATGCCATGGATGCTGGTGTTGGGCAGAGAGAAGAGAACAGAGAGGCCCCAGACGATGCCAAGGATGCGGAGGGCCCTGCGCCGGGTGCTCTCCAGTTTGGCGCGGAATGGGTAGAGGATGGCCACGTAGCGCTCCACGCTGACGGTGGTGACGCTGAGGATGGAGGCGAAGCACACGGTCTCGAAGAGGGCCGTCTTGAAGTAGCAGCCCACCGGCCCAAACAGGAAGGGGTAGTTGCGCCACATCTCATAGACTTCCAGGGGCATCCCGAGAAGCAGGACTAGGAGGTCGGAGACAGCCAGGCTGAAGAGGTAGTAATTGGTGGGGGTCTTCATCGTCTGGTGCCGAAGAATCACCAGGCACACCAGGAGATTGCCAACGACCCCCACCACAAAAATCGGGGCATACACCGCAGTCACCGGGAGGAAGAGGTGGCTGCGACGAGGCCCGCAGAGCAAAGCTAGGTAGTCATCCGTGTTGTTCAGGTATTTCTTGAAGGGATCTTCCAGTTCCTGTTGGTAGATCCAGGAAACATTCTCATGTTTTTCCATCACTGCTATTAAAATGCAAGACCTGAGCCTCCTCTGGAATGAGCCTCTGTCCCAAGCTGAGCCAGAAAGGAAAAAGAAAGCAGGCAGGAAAGCACAGGCTTGGGGAAGGAGGCCCGGAGAGGGCTAGTGCTTCAGAAACTGCTCAGACCTCGGATCCTTTTTGAAGAGCCCCCGAGACAGAAGTCCCGCCCCTTCGCGGACTGTGGGCCAATGTACTTATCAAACGCTCAGCAAGAGGACAGCTGGGTGGGGCGTGCTGGTTTCCTGAGCAGGGAGCAGGAGAGGAGGGGAAACGTTTCTCTGAATTGGAAGGAGCTGGGAAAGCAGAACTGTCACAAACGGTTGACACTAAGTTAGGGAAGGTGTGGGCATTCAGAGCAGTGCATTCTGCAAAACTGTGGGAATCTGGGTGGAAATACAAATTGAGGTTGCAAGGTTGTGCGTAGAAAAGTACAAATCTCTGTTGATCCTCATCACCTGTACAGCATAACAAAAATGAGAGATCAATAGATTTCTCAAGTATCTTGTTCCATGGAAAATTCAGGGCTCCTGGGGGAAAGCGTGATCAGTATGCCTTTTTGGTTTTGATTGCCTCCATGATAGAATCCAACACCTGCTCATCCCCTAGCCCTGCCTGCTGTCTGACACTTCACTTTTGATGGTACTTTGCTGATAGCAAAAGGCAGTAGGATTTAGAATCAGGCACACCTGTAAGACATTCTGTAAAACTTTGGGGAAGTAGCAAACTCTCAGATCCACATTTTCTTACCTGTAAACTGGAGTCATGTTATTGTATTCAGTAAATACTTCTGGAGGATTTACTGTGTATCAAGGAGTGCTCTAGGCTTTGAAGAACCAGCGAACAAACAAGACCAAGTCTCTGCCTATGTGAACTTTTCTTGTAGTAGAGATTTCTGAAAATGTCCAAGCAAACTAATGAGTGAATTAATAGAGTTGCAGATCATAATCTGTGCTGTGAAGAAAAGGGACATACTAACATAATGCTACAGGCATTCTTTTTTTAAAATCAAGAATGGTCAAAGAAGACTTACCTTAGATGTCATTTGGGCTGAGTTATGACTGATGAAAGGTCAATCATAAAAGAGCTAAGGGAAGTGTATTCCCAGAAAAAGTAATAGCAAATACAAAGGTCGTGAGGCAGTAATAAGCTTGATGTGTTTCAAAAACATCAAGAAGCCAGTGCAGCTGGAACTTAATGAGTGGACAAGAGAATATGAGAGTTGAGATGGAAGTGACTGGAAGGGACCAGATTATATACAATTATATTTGTCTAGGATCTGATAATGAATTTGGATCTTATTTAAACTGCAGGGACTTTGGATCTGGTTTAAGATGCAGAGAAATCTTTGGATGGTTTTGAGCAGGAGAGTTGCTCCTGGGGGCAATAATTTCCTTATGTCTCTGGACTGTTCTTGCACATGGATTGAACAGGCTTCCATATTATGGGTAAGAAAACAAAAGTGCAGAATGAATTCACAGAGGTAAATCTGAACAAACACAGGGCTACTCTCTGTAGCTATGGGCCAAAATAAAATACATGGCATTCGTCTAGGGGTGATAGTGGGCAATGACAAAGATACTGTTAGAGGCTGGAAGGATCCATGGTGGGGAGGATGACAATTTGTTTCTTAGTTTACAGGTATCTGAAACAGGAGGAGACACATGCAGATCTGATGGATAGAAAACCATGTCGCACTCAGAGTTCCTGGACTTTTACCAGTTGTGTCTGACTAGGAGTAGAAATCAGGGGGCCAAGGGGATGTGATGTGGGAGTACAAGTGACATCTATGTAAAGCTTTCCAAAAAATACAATAGCTGATATTTATTGAGCCCTTATTCTTCCTAAGCACTACTGTGAACATTATGTACACACATGATTTTTTCTCCATCAGATCTATGTGTGGCTCCTTTTGTTCCAGAGACCTATAAATTAAAGGACAACTTATCAGCCTCCGCTATGGATTCATCCAGCCTCTAATTACATCTTTCTCATTGCCCACCATCTCATCCTGAAACAAATGTCATGCATTTAAAAATTTTTTATTGAAGTTTAGTTGATTTGCAATATTTTGCTAATTTCTGCTGCACAGCACAGTGACTCAGTTATACATATATATATTTTTAAAGCATTATGATTCATCATAGGATATTGAATATAATTCTGTGTTATACAGGAGGACCTTGTTGTTTATCCATTCTGTATGTAAAAGCTTACATTTGCTAACCCCAAACTCCCACTCCATCCCTCCACAAACCTCCCCCTTGGCAATCACCAGTCTGTTCTCTGTGTCCATGATCCTGTTTCTGTTTCATAGATAGGTTCATTTGTGTCCTATTTTGGATTCCATATATAAGTGGTATCTTGTGGTATTTGCTTTTCTCTTTCTGATTCACTTCACTTAGTATGATACACTCCAGTTGCATCCACGCTGCTGCAAATGGCTTATTTCATTCTTGTTTATGTCTGAGTAGTATTCCATTATGTACATGCACCAAATCTTCCTTATGTTGATGGACATTTAGGTTGTTTCTGTGTCTTCACTACTGTGAATAGTGTTGGTATGAACTTAAGGGTGCATGTATCTTTTTTTTTTTATTGTTTTTGCCATACATTGTCATGATATCACCATGGGTTTACATATGCTTCCCCTCCGGAACCTCCCACCCTCCTCCCTCCCCCCCGGGAAATCTCGCTGCACCAGTCCCGAGCATCAATCCTGGGCTGGCAATTGATTAGACACATGGCAATTAACATGCTTCAATGCCCTTCACCCATATCATCCCACCCTTACCCTCATCCACAAAGTCCACGAGTCTATTCTATACATCTGCGTTCCTTTTGTTGCCTCGCATGTTGGGTTCTCGTTAC
>ML661893.1:578603-654804 GCA_007570785.1 Antilocapra americana | reverse complement strand
CTTTTTGGAGGGTTTTTATCATAAATGGATGTTGAATTTTGTCAAAGGCTTTCTCTGCATCTATTGAGATAATCATGTGATTTCTATTTTTCAATTTGTTAATGTGGTGTATTACATTGATCGATTTATGAATATTGAAGAATCCTTGCATCCCTGGGATAAAGCCTACTTGATCATGATGTATGATCTTTTTGATGTGTTGTTAGATTCTATTTGCATGTATCTTTTTGAATTATAATTGTGTCCAGATATACGCCCAGGAGCAGGATTGCTACGTCACATGTTAATTCTATGTTTAGTTTTCTGGGGAACTTCCATACCATTTTCCACAGTGACTGCACCAACTTACATTCCCACCAACAGCATAGGAAGGTTCCATTGTTTTCACACCTTTTCCAGCATTTGTTCTTTGATAGCTCACTGTAGTTTTTATTTAATGCCAGGTATTTTAGGGTTTTTGTTACAGTAGTGCTCTGCTTCCACATCCAGTTTTGAGTTAATAAATTGGACTATGCTATGCTACAGTAACAAACAACACAAACTCTCAGTAACTTTAAACAACAAAAGCTTAATTCTTTTTTGTGCTATGCATTGATGGGGCTAGGGAGAAAAAGCTTTATAAATACTCTCTTCATCCAGAATAATATGGAAAAGTCTACTATTCAAAACACGGTGATAAGACTATTGGGAAGACCTGACACGAGGATGCAGCTTCTCAGTCCCATCCTTCTGGGGGACTTTTCTTCATCCTTTAACACCTAGTAGTGTTCTGGATATTGAGAATGTACTCAGCAAGTTGATTATAAATAAAAAGGTGTTGTAGAGACTAGATTGTCTATGAAGCAGTCATACTTGATGAAAGAGTAATTAGGAAAATTGTCACCATCTCATAAGAAAGTGTTTCTGTTATAGATGTGAGCAGTTTGAAAACATCTCTCAGAGACTGTAGAGTGAGAAAGGAAGCTTTATTTAGAAAGAGGCATAACATTCCCAGTTTTTAACTTTGACATCTTTATGGGTCAGGAAACGCTTATGATCTTGGGTAGCATTGACAAAAATGTAGTGTGTAAAACAAGGAAGGTTATCATCAATTCTCTTACACACTAAATAGGCCAGACCAAGAGTATTGGCTCTAGTCTTGACTCCTGCTCTTAAAGAGGGACTTAATAAGTTGACATTGTTTACTGAGGACAACTGGAATGGTAGAGGGATTTGGAGTTACTGTTCTAGGAAAGAGAAAGGCTGACTTAGACATTATTCCTGCTTTCAACTATTTAAAAATGTACACTTTTAATGGAAGAAGAATTTCATTTATCCTAATTCACTTCTTGGGGCAGAACTGAGAGCAATAACTTGTCAATATAAAGAGGAAGCTTTTGAGCATTTGGAGTAGATTACAATGGCAATGGATCACCCATGTCACTAAAGTCACTCAACTAAGGCTGACTGGCCATCTGTTAATATTTTATCGGGTTATATCAGTTAGTATTAGTTTACCTTTAAGATTCCTGGAAACAGGCAAATTGTCCTGCGCATGTGCTGCACGTAGCTTATTCAGTATCTCCTCTTTGTATCCAATGTGCACCTCAAAGCTAACATGTCTAAAACCAAGTTTATGCATCATCTTCCCCCTTAAAAAAAGTGTTTCTCCTATATTCTCTGTTCAGTGAGTGAATTACCACTTGCTTAGTTGTCCAAGCTAGAGAGATGTGTGTTATACTCACTCTGCCCTCTCAGTTACCCACTATCATCTGATTTGTGTGCAAATCTTTCCCGTCCATTATCCCTATCTCAAATATATATGCATGTGAATATATATATGTATATACACACACACACACGTATAGGTATATATATATCATCCACTATTCTCCATTTTCACTACCTCTGCCCTCTTCCAGGCCACCATCATCTCCCCACTGGATTTCTAGCTGGTCCCCCACTTCTACTTTGCTCTGTCTCCTGTCCCATCTTATCTTGTAACTAGAATAATGTTTCTAAAATGCAGATATGACATATAGCTCTTATACTTCAAATCCTTCTAGGTTCTCCATTGCCTTAATGTGACTCATAAAGTCATTCACGATCTGCTTCCTTCTCTTTTGTTACTTTAGTTCCTAAGTCCCCTTTAGAAACATGCTCTTGCCAGAGTATGTTGCTGGCAGTTCCCCCACAAAGATCATCAGACCTCTGTGTATGTTGTTCCCTCTTCTTGAGGTCATGTTCCCTCCTCTTTCATCCCCCTTCACTCTGTTAGCATGTCTTCATCATACAGAATTCAGTTTATTCAACACGTTTTATGAGAAGACATCGCCTGTATTTCCAGACTGGATGAGGTGTCCTTCTTGTGTGCTCCTCTTACCTTTTATATGCCTTCACCTTAACACTTTATACCAGGGCCAGAAAAACAGTCCATAGACCAGATACATCCTGTCACATGTTTGGGTAAATAAAGCATTATTAGAATACCACATTTGCTTGTTTATGCTTTGTCTATGGCTGCTTTTGTGTGACAAAGGACAGAGGTGAAAAGACCAAGTGGTTCACCAAACCTCAAATAATTACTTTTGGATTGTATATTAAATGTCCAGGGCTGCTCTATCAGAGAACCACAGATTGTGTGTCTTCAGCAACAGAAACTTATTGTTCCCCAGCTCTGGAGGCTTGAGGTCCAAGATCAAGGTATCGGCAGGGTGGGTTTCTCCTGAGGGTTGTGGCAATGAACCTGTCCCATGCCTTTTCCTCCTTCTGACGGTTTGCCAGCGGTTTTCAGCATTCGTTGGCTTCTAGACACATCACCCCAGTCTCTGTCTTGACGGTCACCTGGTGTTTTCCCTGTGTCCTAGTCTGTCTCAAAATGCCCCCCTTTTTTAAGGACACGAGTCATATTGAATTAGGGGCTACCATGTGGACCTTATTTTAAGTTGATTACCTCTATAAGACCTCATCTCTAAATAAGATGACACTGAAAGGTACTGGGGTTAAGAATTCAACATGGGGATTTTGGAGTGGACAAAACTCATTCTGTAACAGGCTCTTTATAGAAAACCCCAGGTTTACAGTGTTGTACTGAACCATATATCAAAGGGCAAGACCCAGGTCTTACTAATGGTAGTATTGCTTGTATTTAGCATAATGCTTTGGACAGATTAATCACTCAGTAAATACTCACTTAGTTAAGAAATGATTTTGAGATTCCTCCTGGTGACCTGACATCTCATTTTTTACCATATCAATGCTGCCTTATATAATCATTGTAGTTCATTTCATAATTACTTCTAGATGTCTGAATGTTTTCATCATGGTCTTGACTCTGTCTTCAGCTGTCTGTAAATAAGTTACTAAATCTCTTAAGGTGTGAGCTTCCTTTTCGCCAAGGCTAAGACCCCTTAAGCCCTAATCTTCTATAATACTGATGCCATTTTGCAAATATGGTAGTCTTTTTACCTTTGGTGACTAATCTTGTCCTTTGTTTACAAAGCCCAGTGGGTCTGTACTTTGGCATGTTTATAGGACAGAAAGAAGAAGAGGATCTTGATTTACGCTAATTTTCACAAAGGCTTCTCTGGATTCATTATTTGCTGGAAGGTCAGGGGGGGCTTCTGTGGCAGGAGATGCTTTGTATCCAGGAAGGGAACCAGGGTAGCTGTCTTTCTAAACTATCTGGTGGAAGTAAAGTTAGTTTCAGCTCCAGTCTCAATGGCTTATATTAACTGGAAAGAGAAAAAGACTAAGGGTGCTTAAATCACTAACAAATGAAAGTTTTAGTAATGACCCCTTTATGAAGGTGTCACCCAGAATAGTTTTCTCTGTAGATCAGAAGTGGACTCGATGGAAGTCAACCTCAGACTCTGTGGTGTGATTCACAAGTAGAGAAAAGCCCTACTGGCTAAATGTCCTGCCCTGATATTGCTAAAATCATATTATTTATTTAAGTTTCTCATCTTTTTGAGGGAAAATATCCTTCTCCTCAGCCTCATCCTCCTTACTGGGAGCAGCAGTAGCATCAGCAGCAGTGCCAGCTTCCCTGATAGAATGTTACCTAGGTGCCAGGAACTGAGCTAAGAGCTTTACTTGAATCCTCTAATACAATCCCTGAGACAACCCAATGAGGACGTATTTTTATTACTCCCATTTTACAGGCAAGAAAATCCAGGATTTAGGTTAAATGCCTCATGAACTCACATAGTTAATTATCATTAGTGCCAGGACCTGAACAGGACCAAACCCATTGTTTTTGCCTTATTCATGAATCAGAATTATTATGCAACAAATGCTATTTTATTCTCATGTGAGCTACTGAGCCATGTATTTCTGGGATACCTACTTTCAAACAGAGTATTCCTATGGACCCAACATATTCACATGGAGGTCAGGCCATAGCTGACATGTACTCAGTTCTGGGATTCAAATTTTAAAGGACCTCTGATTTAAGTTAAAACGTTAAATTTTAAGCACTCAAGTTATTAGAATCTGTCAAACTTTCACATAGGAGCATATATAGATTTTCTGTTATAAATTGGCCCCAAAATTAAAATAAATGGCAATTTTCCATATTAGTGCTCTTTGTATAACAGGGCTACTTATAGATATGACTTCCCAGGTGGATCAGTGGTAAATAATCCACCTGCCAATGCAGGAGATGTAGAAGACATGGGTTCGATCCCTGGGTCAGGAAGATTCCCTGGAAAAGGAAATGGCGACCCAGCCTGGAAAATCCCATGGACAGAGGAATCTGGCAGGCTACACAATCCATGAGGTTGCAAAGAGTTGGACATTATTGAACATGCAAGCACACACTTATAGATAACACCATTCAGTGTCATTGTCACTGTGGGAAGTATTTTGAATAAAAGTATGCAGAGTTTTTTGGTGATCCATGTGAAGAGACAGACTAATCAAGTTATCTCATAAATTGTGTAAAATTATTGCAGGGTTGCATAAGAGAGGTGCTTTATTAAGAAAATTATAAGATGTGATCTAGATCTAAGACCTGAGAGATGAAAAGCAACTAGAAGGAGGTTTCGAGGGTGGGAGTTGGGAGAAGAACATGCCAAGCCAAACAAAGAGAATGTGCAAATGTCCTGTGGTGGGAGGGGAGCAGTCTAGTACATGAGGAGAGGGTGAGTGGGGCCTCTGAATCAGGGGTGTCATGCTGTAAGATGGGACTGTGCAGGGACAAGTGTAGACCATGCCAAGGACTTCCTTTGTTTTTATTTCAGTTTGCTGCTGAAGGAGCCAGTGGCAGTTTTAAGCAGGAAGATGACATGATCTTCAGAAAGATCTTTTTTGAATGTAGTAGAAACATGGATGGAGATGAGGAATCTGAGGGGATACAGGCATTTCTTGTTTCTTGTAATAAGTAAGAGATCACATTCACTTGGCTTTAGATGATGGCAGTGGAGGTGCTGGGAGGATAGATAAATAGAGAAGAATGTCAACAGGACTAAGTGGCAACCTCTTCCTGTCTGTGTGACCTTAAGAAAATCCTTAGCCTTTCTGAGTCACTGTTTACACCTCTGTATAAATTCAAACCATGGTAGTATCTACTTCAAGGTTATTGTGAGTTGACACGGGTACCTGGCACAAGGTAAGTGCTAAATAAGTGTTAGTTGTTATTCGTATTTGTTGTAGAAGAGGTCATCATAGTAATAATAGTCATATTACCAAATGCTGGATGAAGAGGTGAGTAGGATGAAAATATTTTCAATAACTGGATAAGTAAAATTCCTGGGTCAAAAAGATAGAATTAAAAGTAATCGACCTGAAATATACTTCTTTGTTACTTCGTTTGTAAAGCCTGTCTTCCTTCAGACAGACTGAAAAAAAATTAACTTCGACATTTTCATCTTTCCCCAAAGCTCTTCAGAGATATAGTCCCACTGAGGAGACTGGAAGTCCATAAACCTTGCTCCAAACCTTGCCAACACTAAACATCAGCAAAGTTTCCTTTTAGGGGTGCAGTATTATTTAATTTTTAGTTTAAATTTGACTGTCTTTTCATGTGTAATGGTCTCCTTTTTTTTCCTTTGAAACACCTTTTCACACAACTTGCCCAACATAAGTAATAAATAGCAAAGAAGATTTTTGATAACACCATAGAAACAGACTAAAAATATTTCAGTGAATAGTTAGAATTTTGAGGAGTCAGATGAGGGCAACCAAAGTAGTAAGGAGATTAGAAATCATCAATGTGACAGTACAAAGCCCCCAGGAGGATTGGTTCTGGAGGAAAGAGCACTTTGGAAGATTGTCATGTGGAAGATAAACATTTCCCATGATGCTTCTTTGACCCAAATAATGATGCCACAAGCAGGTATGTACTAAGTTAAATAAGGAAGAGATTTCTAATGGTTCTCTGAATTCTCTGAATACAAATAAAGGAAGCTGTCTGAGAGGCAGGATCTTTCCTAGCAGAGAAGGCATTCAAGGGAGCCTGGAGACCTCTCAGATGTGCTGGTAAAGATTATAAATCAGACAAGGATGAATTAGTTTCTTACTTTTCAGAGTGTCCTCCACAGACCAGCAGCGTGAGTGTCACATGGGAGCTTATTAGACTTGCAGAATTCGGGTTCCAGCTCAGACTTCCTCAATCAGAGAGTGCATTTCTGCAGGACTCCCAGGAGTATATTAAAGTGTGAGGAACAGCGGGCTAAATAACTTGGGTAGTTCTTTTTTAATTGGAATGATTCTGTGAGCTTAGGCATGATCTCTGGAGGAGGATCTTGGGCATGGCATGAGGATGGTCGGGGAGGTCCCATTGGGCTGGCTGGGCTTGTTGGGCTTTTCTACCTTCTCCATGCATTTCTGCACCAAGTAATTAGCAGTGCCTGTGGTGATACAGGAAGAAGTGGGTGTTTCCTTACAGAGTGAATATGGAACTGTTGACTCTCAGAGTGAAAGACACTGGGGATTATCTGGTTTATAGTTGTTGTTTTTTTCCCCCATAGTTTTATTTTATACAGAAAGGACTGAAGGGCAGAAAGGGGTAGTTACTTGCCCAGGTTAAAATTAAAACTGATAGTTTCTTTGTACTTCAACTTCTAACCAAGTTTGTTCTCTCCCTAGCTTGCTATCCCTCTGCTCCTCCATCTCTTTCCCTCTCCACCTCTAACATACACACAAGTCACAGGTTACCCTGCTTTTTAAATTAATCTGGTGCCTGTCTTCAGAGCCAAATACCAAAACCAAGGAGAGAGGGGATTATAATACCTCAGAAGAAGTCTTTTCCAGGCTTAACAGAGCAGGCTGTGAAGAGCAGTATGAACAGCCATTGAATTGGAAAGCAATGTAAACTAAGAATGCCAGAACTTTTCAGCATAACATATGCTCTTCATCAGTTTGCCCTCAGGCTCTCCAGCTGAGGTTTGCCATTTGTTTCAGTAAAAAGTCTTGATCTAGACCAGAGAAGAAAATGGGCAAGAGCTAAGTTGTTATTCAGTCACTAAGTCAAGTCCAACTCTTTGCAACCCCATGGAATGAAGCACACCAGGCTTTGCTGTTCTTCACTATCTCCCAGAGTCCACTCAAACTCATGTACATTGAGTCAGTGACCACATCTATCCGTATCGTCCTCTGTTGCCCCCTTGTCCTCTTGCTCTCACTCTTTCTAAGCATCAAGGCCTTTTCTAATGAATTGACTCTTCCCATCAGATGACCAAAGTATTGGAGCTTCAGCTTCAGCATCAGTCCTTCCAGTGAATATTCAGCACTGATTTCCTTCAGGACTGACTGGTTTGATTTCCTTGCAGTCCAAGGGACTCACAAGAGTCTTCTCTAGCTCTAGAATTCCAAAGCATCAATTCTTTGGCATTCAACCTTCTTTATGGTCCAATTCTCACTTCCATACATGACTACTGGAAAACTGTATCTCTGACTATATGGACCTTTGTTGGCAAAGCGATGCCTCTACCTTTTGATACACTGTCTAGGTTTGTCATAGCTTTTCTTCCAAGCATCAAGCATCTTTTTATTTTGTGGCTGCAGTCACCATCTGCAGTGATTTTGGAACCCCCAAAAATAGAATCTGTCACTGTTTCCATTATTTCCCCACCTATTTGCCATGAAGTGATGGGACTGGATGCCATAATCTTTGAATGTTTAATATTGATTAGCAGTCCTAATCCCCATGACCTGAAGACCTGTATATAACCCCAGTTCCACCATCTCAGGGATGTTTAACGTAATGGGTCCTTGACGAAGTTATTTTATATATGTGTACTTCCAGGTCCTTATGCAGAAAAATATAGATTAGTCTTATATCACCTATTCACATGGCTATTGTAATTCTTACAATACTTTGGGAAAATACTTTGTAGCTCCCAAGAAACTTTTGTAGTTTATTACTTGTCAGCTACTGGGCTTCCCTAGTAGCTCAGATGATAAAGCATCTGCCTGCAATGCAGGAGACCCGGATTTGATCTTCCCTGGGTTGGGAAGATCCCCTGGAGAAGGAAATGGCAACCCACTCCAGTATTCTTGCCTGGAGAATTTCATGGACAGAGGAGCGTGGCAGGCTACAGTCCATGGGATCACAAAGAGTTGGACACAACTGAGCAACTAACACACACACACACACACGTCAGTAACAAAGAAGCTGTCTGTCTTCCCAATAAATACATTAAGATTAATAATGGCAGGGTGCTCTTTCTAACTCATTGTTTCACTTCTGTGGCCAGGACAGCATTGCCACATAAAAGCACAAAGAACACTCAGTCAAGCCTGGTTAAATGGATGGATACATGCCTGAAGGAAGGAAGGAACAGGGAATAAAGTTGGAAGCACAGGAAGCTGGCAGCTTGTGTGATACCAGAGTCTTATTTGTGATGATCAGGTTTTCTCCAACTTTCTTTCTGGTCTTCTGGTCTCATGTATTTTCCATAAGTTTTGTTTTTTCATTGATGATACTGAACTGGTCAGTACTACAGTGAGAAGAACCAGGGTTCTGTAGTCAGGTAGACCTAGATTTAATTTTGCTGCTTGAATCTATATTACATTGTGCAAGTTATGTACCCTATCTAAACATCAATTTCATATCAGTAAAGTGGGATTGCATGTGTGATCATTTGCTAAGTCATAGCCAACTCTTTTGTGATCCCATGAACTATAGCCCACCAGTATCCTCTGTCCATGGGATTTCCCAGGCAAGAATACTGGAGTGGGTTGCCATTTCCTTTTCCAAAGAATCTTCTCAACACAGGGATTGAACCCACATCTCCTGCTTGACAGGCAGATTCTTTACCACTGAGACACCAGGGAAGACCAAAATGGGATTAACAATTCCTGACTTATTAGCATTGTTGTGAGGATTAAATGGCAAAATGGGTATAAATAGTTAAGCATAGTGTTTGGTGTGCAGCAGTTCAGTTCCGTTGCTGTCATGTCCAATTCTTTGAGACCCGATGGACTGCAGTACACTAGGCTTCCCTGTCTATCACCAACTCCTAGAGCTTACTCAAACTCATGTCCATAGAGTTGGTGATGCCATCCAACCATCTCATCCTCTGTCGTCCCCTTCTTCTGCCTTCAATCTTTCACAGCATCAAGGTCTTTTCAAATGAGTCAGTTCTTCACATCAGGTGGCCAAAGTATTGGAGTTTCAGCTTCAACATCAGTCCTTCCAATGAATATTCAGGACTGATTTCCTTTAGGATGGACTAGTTGGATCCCCTTGCAGTCCAAGGGACTCTCAAGAGTCTTCTCAAACACCACAATTCAAAAGCCTCAATTCTTTGGCACTCAGTTTTCTTTATAGTCCAACTCTCATATTCATACATGACTACTGGAAAAATAATAGCTTTGACTAGATGGACCTTTTTTGGCAAAGTAGTGTCTCTGTTTTTTAATATGCTGTCTAGGTTGGTCACAGCAAGCTTTCAATAAATGCAGTTTTCCTGTACTAACAGTTCAAGAGTTTGATCTACTAACAAAAAGATTGATCAATGGTCATTATACTGGTACCAAGCAGGCATCCAATAAATGATTTGAAGTAGAATGCATAAATATAATATTGATTTTTTTCCTCATATTTCAGTTGAAGGCAGTTTATAAGTCTGTGATTTTTTTTACATGATTTAATTTTTTAAATCTTCTATGTTAAAATATTGATTCAACTTCTGCCTGTTGAAATTACTGAGTTTTTCTTTAGTTCTAATCTATGATTTATTTTTATAAATGTTGTATGAAAACTTGAAGAGCAAATGTATTTTTGATATGAGAAAACCCACTCTATATGATTTCATCTCATCATATAGTTTTCTTTGATGGAGAGCACCAATGATGCTATAGAAGCAAACAAACAAACACAACTTGTTTAGTTGTAGCCTACCCTGGAATTCACAGAATTATGGGTAGTCCACAGGATTAAACAACCAAGTCTCACACAGGAGAGGAACCAGGTTCAATCTGAAGAGTCAGGCAGTAGATGCTATGTGCTGCGTCTTTGAGACACTGTTGTTTGATTCCTGATTCCGACTATATTCTCTCCCTTAGGATCTCTGCTTAAGAATCACATTCTCCAAAGGAATAATGAGGTTGACATAGCTTAGGTTTCTTGCCTAATTCTGTGAATTACAGAGGAGGTCCAGTTCCCCACTAAAAGATGGGAGGAGAGAAGCAGAGAGGCAGTAACAACAGAGGTCCATTACCTAACCTGTGAAAGTTATGTCTTCATATATTCATCTCACTGATTCCTCTTTGATCTGCCAGATTAAGCCATGGGTATATTTAGGACCCAGGAAAATGAGAACATAGTTCACCACATAAGAAACCATGGCTAAGCTTGAGTTCAGGGTATTCTCTTTCCCTAGATTTGTTTGTCTCCATAGAAAGAGTGTTATAATACCACCCTTATAATTACTATTATCACAACCACCACTAAAATTTATTGAGTAACTTGTTCAGTGTTAATATTTAAGTTATTTATCAAACACTATGCTAAATATAATTCTGCCCCCTTGGTGCTTAGAATCTGGTGGCAAGACAGTCATTTAGTGAAATAAACACATAAAATGATGTATGATTGTATTTGGAGTAACTATGATGAAAGAGAAATTCATTAGTCATAGAGAGGTGTAATATGGAGACTTGATCTTACCTGGAAGGGCCAAGAAGTTTCTGAGGAGATAAGGATATCAGAGGATGTGTAGAAATTAACCAGGTGAAGGGAGCTCAGGGATAACATTTTACACAGAGATGAATATGGAAAGAGTCCATGCCTAGCAGAAGCATGATTTATTTGAGAAACTGAATGAAAGATCATATGCTTGAAATGCAGAGAACAAATGAAAGCATCTTGGGGAGTGTGGTACAGTCATGTGGGACTTAGTGGATCATTTTAAGTATTCTGGTGTTTAGCCTAAGATAATAAAAAAAGCTATTGGATCATAAGCATGGGAGTGACATGACTAAGTTTACATTTTAAAATAATATCTCCAGTTACTGTATGAATAGTTTGAGGGTTTCGGAGTTGATGTAGAGTATATCAGGAGATAATTGTAGGAGTAGATGAGATGAATGAGGAGGAGTTACGCTAGATTTGTGGAGCAGAGATAAAGAGAATTCGATTTGGAAGATATTTTAGGAGTAAAACAGACAAATTTTGTGGTTTGGATATAGAGAGAAGGAGAAGAGAGTGATCACTATGGTTTGGCCTGGTGTAATTGAATGGATGGTGATCTAGTCAATGATACCAGCCAAAATATAGGTAAATTCACATTAATAAAGAAGGTGGAAATAAGTCTGAAGTTAGGGGGGATTATGTTTCATATTAGACATGTTGCCTTTGATACATCTTGATGACAGCTATTTGTAAAAATCCAGAAGTGGTTGGATGCATGTAACTAGAACTCACAAAGAAGATCTTGACTACACATGTGAGTGTGTGAGGATTTGTTGGTAGAGGATAATTAAAGCTCTTGGTGTGGGTGAGGTTGCTTGTGGGAAGAGTACAAATGAGAGGGGATCTAGATTTTATCCCTGAGGAATTCCAACATTTAATTTCAAGATATAAGATGTACCTCACCCAGGAGCCTTAGAGATTGTCTAAGAAGTCAAGACAATCATTCTTGACTCTACGAAAGGTGTATAATTGTAATGGTGGGGAATGTGGATTGCATTGATCTGAGGAGACAGAGGGAAGTAAGGAAATGAGGACTTTTGAATAGACAGCAATTGTAGAAGTTATTTTGAGAAGTTTGGCTGTGAAAGGGAAGAAGAGAGATGAGACTGAGACTAGAGAGTAAATTTTGTGTTACAGGATTATTACTATTTTTAACAGAAGAGATTTATTTAAAAGCAGAAAGAATCCCTTTGAAAGACAGAGAAAAATGGAAGAAAGATAGAATAGAGAGAACTTAAAAAGAACAAAAGAACACTATGTGTGTATAAGATTCGTTAGTAGGTGGGAAAGGGGGCATACACCTCCAGAGTTAGGAGAATTGACCTTGACAAAGAGGAAAAGACAGCTCCTCTATTGTGAGAGAAGGAAAGATGTTTCTAGATTTTGTAGCAGAAGTTGAGTGACTCTGGCCTGTGTCTGAGAGCTTCTAGTTTCTTTGTGAAGTACAGAGAAATGACTTCTACTGAGTCATCAAAGAGGTGACTGGGAGAGGGAAGTGGGTGGCAAGAAGTCAGAGGTCAGGTGGAAGTTTGGGGACAGTAGAGAATGACTCATTTAGGCTTACCAGCAAGTAGGAAGCTTATTTAGTCAGCAACAATTGTAAGGTTGCTGGGTTAATGAAGGTCCACTTTAGACTGGTCGGTCCACCAGTCAGCATATATTTGTTAAGCCAGATAACGGTCTGTCCTCAGGACATAGTAGTGAGTGAGAGAGAAGACTGTCTCCTGTTGAGGAACCTAAGTGTTAGTGACAGGATGGTGAGTAATGGAGGCTTCTTGGCTCCATAAGAAGACTTGTTTTCTTCAAAATATGGATTTGTTACTAAACTACTCTTCTCTATTCTATGATTTTAACCAACCATGCTTGACTGTTGGATTATAGTCATAGATTCAGTAGATAAAGTTTTACAAATAAGATAGAGATTTGCCTGAAACGTGTAATTTTTTTAAAAAAAAGTGAAAAACAATGGAGTTTGAGTATCATTAAGCTTATTTTAAATAATTGATCATGGAGACTAATAAGAGAAATTTAAAGAGGAGTGGTGAACTCATGAACTGGTAGTTGCCTTGGGGATAGATGAAGAGGCAAACTGGAAGAAGAGGGGATATGGTTTGAGTGGGATACATAGATATGTGGTTTTAGAGATACAATAATTATGGTTAAAGGAAAAATCTAGAGTATGGTACAAGACTGATGGGCTCATGGAGTTGAGGGGGCCACTACAGATGAGATGGTCATGAAACTGAATGGTCAGAGTGTGGAATGGATCTATACATGTGGAGGTGAAGCGCCAACATGATGATGGGCTTTGGAGAGAGAGACGCTCTAAACCAGGTACCAGAGTCTTTGAGGAATGAAATACAGGCCTGGGACATGAGTTCAAACAGCAGTGAGGAGACAGGATGGCGTATGTGATCTCATGATTCTCAGCAGGGCTTTTGTTCCTTCTCAGAGTGTCAGTCATTCCTAACCATTTTACATATTGTTTGTTCTTCAGATTATTCCCATTACTGTTATCTCATTTGCAGATAGGGGAGCTGATTCTCAGAGACTTGGTTACTGCAGGCATTAGACTTAATAATTGGCAGAACTGAGATGAGAACCCAGGGCTGTCTGGTAGGAATTTTTGAAAATCAAGGTTTTAGCTTTTCACCTGAGGAAATAGTGGTTTTTGAATTGTCCTACTGGCTCTTCATGATGAGAGAGACTAATAGAAACACTCCAAGCAGGTCCATGCACAGCAGGCCTTGGATAAAGCAGATCAGCAGACAGGAAAACTCTTCCTGTCTCCTACAAGACTTCTGACAAGCTATTTGAGATGACTGAATGTGGTCACATCCACTGGAAGGAACCAGAACATTCCATGGTGCTCTGAAAGACCCTTGTCTGGCAGGCAGAACATGCTAGAAGAAGACAGCAGCAAGTTGAATTGCCATCAGATGGCTGGCGTAAGGGTTCTGGTATGGAGTAGTATGTTGTACCCAGTATGAGAATAGCTCAGCTGGAATTCCATCACCTCCACTAGCTTTGTTCATAGTGATGCTTCCTAAGGCCCACCTGACTTCAGACTCCAGGATATCTGACTCTAGGTGAGTGATCACACCATTATGGTTTTCTGGTCATGAAGATCTTTTTTGTACAGTTCTTCTTTGTATTCTTGCCACCTTTTCTTAATATCTTCTGCTTCTGTTAGGTCCATACCATTTCTGTCCATTATCGAGCCCATCTCTGCCTGAAATGTTCCCTTGGTATCTCTAATTTTCTTGAAGAGATCTCTAGCCTTTCCCATTCTATTGTTTTCCTCTGTTTCTTTGCATTGATCACCAAGGAAGGCTTTATTTCTCTTTTTTTTTATTGTGTTGGTTTTGCCATACAATGACATGAAACCGCCATGGGTTTACATATGTTCCCCCTCCAGAACCCCCCTCCCTCCTCCCTCCCGATTCCCTCCCCCTGGGACATCTTGGTGCACCAGCCCTGAGCTTCAACCCTGGGCTGGCGATTGATTTCACATATGATAATTGACATGTTTCAATGCCATTCTCCCATATCATCCCACCCTTGCCCTCTTCCATAGAACAGACTCATGGACTCTGTGGAAGAGGAAGGCTTTCTTATCTCTCCTTGCTGTTCTTTGGAACTCTGCTTTCAGATTGGTATATCTTTCATTTTCTCCTTTGCTTTTAGCTTCTCTTCTTTTCTCAGCTATTTGTAAGGCGGCCTCAGGCAACCATTTTGCCTTTTTACATTTTATTTTCTTGGGACCAAAAGCTAGGGGAGATGATGGAATTATAGCTGAGCTATTTCAGGTTCTAAAAGATGATGCTGTGAAAGTGCTGAGCTCAATATGCCAGCAAATTTGGAAAACTCAGCAGTGGCCATAGGACTGGAAAAGGTCAAATTTTATTCCATTCCCAAAGAAAGGCAATGCCAAAGAATGTTCAGACTACCTCATAGTTGCATTCATCTCACATGCCAGCGAAGTAATGCCCCAAATTCTCCAAGCTAGGTTTCAACAGTACGTGAACTGAGAACTTCCAGATGTTCAAGCTGAATTTAGAAAAGGCAGAGGAACCAGAGATCAAATTGCCAACATCTGTTGGATCATAGAAAAAGCAAGAGAATTCCAGAAAAACATCTACTTTTGCCTTATTGACTACACCAAAGCCGTTGACTGTGTGGATCACAACAAACTGTGCAAGATTCTTCAAGAGATAGGAATACCAGACCACCGTACCTGCCTCCTAAGAAATCTGTATACAGGTCAAGAAGCACCAGTTAAAACTACACATGGAACAGTGGACTGGTTCCAAATTGGGAAAGGTGCACATCAAGACTGTATATTGTCACCCAGCTTATTTAACTTACATGCAGAGTTCATCATGTGAAATGCCAGAATGGATGAAGTACAAGGTGGAATCAAAATTTCTGGGAGAAATACCAGTAACCTCACATATGCAGATGACACCACCCTTATGGCAGAAAGCTAAGAGGAACTAAAGATCCTCTTGATGAAAGTGAAAGAGGAGAGTGAAAAAGCTGGCTTAAAGCTCAGTATTCAAAAAACAAAGATCAGGACATCCAGTCCCATCACTTCATGGCAAATATATGGGGAAACAATGGAAGTAGTGAGAGATTTTATTTTCCTGGTCTCCAAAATCACTACTGATGATGACTGCAGCCCTGAAATTAAAAGACACTTGCTCCTTGGAAGAAAAGCTATGACCAACCTAGACAGCGTATTAAAAAGCAGAGACACTACTTTGCCAACAAGGGTCTGTCTAGTCAAATCTATTGTTTTTCCAGTAGTCATGTATGGATGTGTGAATAGGACCATAAAGAAGGCAGAACACCAGAGAATAGATGCTTCTGAACTGGTGTTAGAGAAGACTCTTGAGAATCCCTTAAACTGCAAGATCCAACCAGTCAATCCTAAGGGAAATCTACCCTGATTTTTCATCGGAAGGACTAATGCTGAAGCTGAAACTCCAATCCTTTGGCTGCCTGATGTGAAGAACTGACTCATTAGAAAAGGCCCTGAAGCTGGGAAAGATTGAAGGCGGGAGAAGGGGATGACAGAGGAAGAGATGGTTGGATGGCATCATCAACTCAATGGACATGAGTTTGCGCAAGCTCCGGGAGTTGGTGATGGACAGGAAAGCCTGGTGTGTTGCAGTCCATGGGGTCGCTCAACACAACTGAGCGACTGAACTGAACTTAGTATGAGAGTGATGTTGTGGCTGATTCTGCAGCCCAGGCAGAAAGGCAGCAAGATGAACATGAGGCTTTGCAGAGCTGTCAATTTTGGCCGAGACTCTGATTATATTAACCTAGTGGCTATGTTATATCCCATTCCTGGAGGTGCTGCAGCATGCAGCAAATTACCCAGTTAGAGGTGTCAGGAACAGAGAAACTAGACAATACTTTTAGGGGCAGGCAGAGAACAGTGTAATAGAAATATCAGCAAGGGAAACTTAATATCCATCTGTCTGTCTATCCATGCATCTGGTGAACACTGGCCAGTGCCTGCCAAGTGAGAGGTCTTGTGCTACATGAGGGGGATAGAAAAATGAAGGAAGACTATTGGGTTTCCCCAGATGATACTCCCTCTGTGCTCCCAGAAGATTTTCAGCTCTTTGATTGCTGTTTATTTACTGGAAGTGAGAAAAAGATAGACTTGGACCCTGAAAAGAAATAAAGCTCCATATACCACCAAATGAGTTCCCTTATACTGGCCCATTATGATATGAGTGGGAAACAAATATCTGGATTATCAAGGTGCAATTTATAGTAGACCACAGGGGGCAAGCCTGACGAGAATGCCACAAATCAGGAACAGAAATGTAGCATTCAACTCCAAGTCTTGACATAAGAACTGCATAGAATCAATTTACCTCTTCCAGGGAAACCCTTCTGATGAAGCCTAGAATACAAGTGTATATGCCTTCCCCTTTACCCTCTAGAAGTTCTGCCCTTGTTTATGCGTGGTTATTATACAGCAGCTGTCTTCATTACCATCTCATTTTTTACTGATGGGAAGTGTTGCCATGGTGATCCTGGAATATAGGCCTGAATACAGAGCATCATGAACTTATCCCAAATTAGAGGCAGTGGATCAGTAAGGTGTTGTAAATCCATCTCCTTTCTTCCTTATATATGAGCTTCTTCAATGAAGGGATATTTGAGCTACTGGATAGGAGCCCTTGGCAGCTAATGGGATGGATACAGGTTCTCACATAGCTGTTTCATGAAAACTTAAAGGTTAGCAAAGACATAGACCAGTACCTTGAAGAATGAACAATCTTTCCCTCTTCTCTGTTGTGTAGGCATTGGCTGCTCTCCTATGCTCCAATGTACTAGGAGTACATGGATGGCTTCTTATAAGCACTTTACTGTCTCTAAATAGCTGAGATTCATGACTTATTGAGAGTAGTTAATTTGGGTGTTTAAATCAAGATGAAGGACCTTTAAAGCAGTAGAACCCTTAAGCATAACCTAAGCTGAATTTTTGACTTGTAGATGGGGAAACAAGGGCTAGAGGTGGGAAGAGAAGGGTACCTTTTAAGATACTCAGTAACCAAGGGGCAGATTGATTAATTTAGAATGGAAAGCACTCTTTTTCCCTGCTCTGTCTCTCTCTGATATGCTCTTCCACTAAATTCTTCTTTAACCAAAGGCTTTCAGGGAACAAATCTTTTCTGCCTCATTGGGAAGAAAGTTGATTGGGATAAAAATAAATCCAGAGATCTGTCTCAACATTAAGATTGATTTAGGCCTTTAAAGCCACTGACCTAGCCTCCTAATGGAGCCTGACTCACTTGGAAGTTATTGCTAATGGACCTGAAACCTTGAGGAGATGAGCAGTATCACTGCTCAAAGCAGGCTTCTCAACGCATGTCTCAGTCCATCTGACAGCAAGACTCTTTTATCTCTGGTTTCTTAGTCTCCGAGCCCATTAGCTTAGGCATCCTTTGATAGATTTCTGTTCCTTCTAGAGCTCCACTGCTATTTGTGACAAGTCTTGGGGACCTCGCACCATTGGATGATATCAGAGTGTTACTGTGACAGCTATAGGTTAGGCCAAAACATGTGGGACTCTCGGAGACATTGGTGGACCTGTGTAGAAATGTATGTCTATTTTATAAATACCAAGGTTAATGTGGGACTTTGTATTGCCTTTTTACCACTGTCAAAGGCTGATGATCTTAAAAACTTTCTGCTTGAGAAGAGACATAATGAATATAATTGAGATTTCGGCTAGACGTCAAGGGTCTTAGAAACAAATGCTGACTTTCTGTTGATGGAAAAGTTATTTTAACCTCTCACAGCCTCAGTTCCCTCGTATATGAATCAGGCTCAGAATGGCATACCCGTCAGGATTGTTGTGAGGAAAAGATGAGGACGTGCAAGAGAACTGGATTAGGGTAATCACTGTCTCCAGCTTGTACTCAGCACCCCGTGTGTACTGGCACTGTGTGAAGGAAGATACAGGGGCCTGTTTACTCTTGGGGGCCTTTTGGCTCAGATTACTTCTTCAAAGGGATTTCATATCTGTCAGTTCACTTAACGTTGACACTAATTATGAGACGTGAACGTGGGAGAGAAAACTGACGTGGTCATTACCAGGCAGAGCTGGGACTCCAGAGTTTTAGTCCTGGATGGGTTTTATTTCTTTATTTGGAATTGATGTATTTGTTTCTTTAATTAATTTTTATTGGAGTAGAGTGCTTTACAGTGTTGCATTAATTTCTACTGTATAGCAAAGTGAATCAGCTATATATATACATATATCCCTTCTTTGTCACCACAGAGCACCGAGTAGAGTACCCTGTGCAATACAGTAGGTTCTCATTAGCTATCTATTTTATACATAGTATCAATAGTGTATATATGTCAATCCCAATCTCCCAATTCATCCCACCCCTTCTTTCCCCTTCGGTATTCATACATTCGTTTTCTATATCTGAGTGCTCTATTTATGCTTTGTAAATAAGATCATCTATACGTTTTTCCTATATTTGATTTCCTAAATTTCATTCCATATATGTGTTAACATACGATATTTGTTTTTTCTGGCTGGAGTTTAATGTAGCCCATCTGATCTTGAAGAAGTCATCTTCATAAACTGCAAAACGAATCCTGTCTTTCCCCATCTTGAAATCTTTCATTAGCTTCACTTTGCTGTTAGAATAAATCCCAACACAGTCACTTGTTCTACAAGATCTCACACCATTTGGCCTCTCCCCACTTCTTCCTCATCTTTCTCCTTTCTCACTCTTTCTCAATGTATTTCAGCAACAAAAGACTTCTTTTAGTTCTTCCAACCCACCTTCCTTTCCAGCCTCCAGGTCTTGCCTATGCATCTATTTCAGCCTCTAATGTACCTTCCCCTGGAGACTTGCAATACTGCCTCTTTCTCCTACTTCAGTTCTCAGCTTAAATGTCCCTTGCTCAGAGATTTTCCCTGAATACCTTTCCCAAGAACAAGTGTACCATATTATTTTCTGTTACAACCTTTTATTTCTTATCTTCACAGCAATCTCAATTTATATTTCTTTTGTAATAATCACTTTCTTCTATTGTGTTTACTTGCTTTATCTTCTTTGGTCTGTCTACTCCTTTGGAATGTAAGCTTCATGAAAGTCAGAACTATATTCCACTTATGGCTGTGTTTCAACATCTGGCACAATGACTGGCACCTAGCAAGCACTCAATAAAATGTTCTAAAGTGAGTGAACTGATACATCATTCTCTGAGTTTTTGGTTCATTATAGATGAAAATATGCTCTAACAGCACCTCTCCTAGTTACTCTCTCAACTACAAATAGGAGAGGAAATGTGTCTCTTCCGTTCTGTGACTGTCACTTCCTAGTCTCTCAGACCTACTACTTCTTTGTTTTTTTCTTTTATATTTTCCTTTGCTTGCTTGAGCTATGTGTTCAGTTTGGCATACAGAATTTACTAAACCAAAAGTTGTAGTCATGAGAACACAAGACTGGAAGTCTGGAAATCTGAATTCTAGACTTAGAAAGGCTTCTGTTTACAATCTGATAGTGGCTAAGTTAGATGCCTACTTTGGCACTTTAATTTCTTCCATGTTTATAATGAGAAGATTGGACCGCAGGAGCCAAAGCGATCTTTTCCACCTGGAACATTATTTAAATCTAACCTAGATTGTTGGCTTCCCTTCCATCAATTCATCTGGACAGCCTCAAAAGGCAATTACTTTGAAAATAGTAGTGGTCATCTAGAGTCATGTCCAGGTATGTTGGTTAAAATAGAATTGCCATTAATCAATTATTATTCACACCATAAAATTTACAATCCCTGAGGGGAAATCAAGCTTCAGAATGTCTTGCCAGTGAACAAAATATTCTCTGCCCATGATGCATGATGGGTCTTTTCAAGAGTATACTGGGGGCCAAGAGTGCTGTCCTCATGGTGCTCTCCGTCTGTTCTATTTGTAGGTCTGCCAGAATTTTCCCAGCAAGACTCCTCCAAATTTCCCATTTCATCCCAGATTACACACATCTCAGGCCTGGCAGGGAGGTCCTCATTTAGAGCCAGTTTTGGAAATAGTGGAAATGTTTTACATAGATTCAGGTTTCAGTACTCATTACCTGAATCCAGTGGCAAAATATAGAAGGTATGGTCTTTTTAAGAGGTGGAGCTATGGAACCAGGAGCTTGGATTTGAATTTGATAAGACTTTCCATAATGACTTAACCATTCTAAGATAAGTTACCTTGTCTATGAGAGAAGCAAAATAATAGTAACAAAGTCATAAGTTATTGACAAGGTTAAATGAAATAATCATGTAAAATACTAGCCTATATAAAAATACTAAAATTTTAGAGTATTCCTAAAATAGAGTATTGCCTAAAATACTTGGCAAATGGTAAGCAATCAGTATGCATTACCTGGAGATTTTTTGTTTTGTTTTCAAATTTCAGTCATTTATTTAAATATTTTGTCAACTCCCAAGTGATGTATATAGTTTGAAATAAAATTATCTAAAGTGAGTAGATTCAGTTTTGGTGGGAGTTACAAGTACAAAAAATGATGAAGTCACTGGAAACTGGAAAACTATACTGACACTAGCAAAATAATGTATTTAAGTCAATACCCAAAAGGATTAGTTTATTACTTATTTCATTAAAATATCTTAATGAAAATGGCCATGTCATATTTCCTAATTAGAAATAATTACTGAAAACTTTTCAGAAAATTTGAAGGAAAAGATAAATATCACCCTTTTCCCCCCTCTGCCTGGAGGTAATTACTACTAATGTTTTAGTTATGCATCCATAAAAGATAGCCATTACTTACTTTTTATTTACTGTTTGAGTAAAAACTGGAGAATTTTCAGTTCCATCGAGAGTCTTTATCTGTTTTTTGATATATTGACCTTCTGTGTCATCATCTGTAAAGCTGATGTTTGGATTGTGATCTTTAAGATCCTTCCTGCTCTAAAATGCTAAAGTGAATAAGGCGTATTTGGCATTGTAAGAAGATAAACAATTGACTTTTTTTTCTAAAATATTTAAGAATTCTTGAGCACTGGTGAAAGATAGCTGTGCTTTCTCAGTTACAATATAGAAGTCAGAAAGCGAGTATACAGTAAACTATGAGGTAGGTAGCACTTTGGGGAATTCAGACTTCCCACTCTTCATCCTTCCTGAGATGTTTCTCCTGCATGGCTAGCCTTCTTCTGCTCTCCTTCTCTCAGCCTGGATCTCTGAATCTTACGCCTTCTCTCTAACTATAAAATGAGAGCTCTTATTTGCCTTTAAATAATTTTCATGCTCTGAGAAGTGAGGAGGGAATATATGTCCATGAAGTTCTGTGATTGGACCATAATTTCCAGGGCCCTGATATAAATCTAGATTGCTGGCTCTCATAGTTTTTATATTTGACAAAAAATTAGGACACTCCCCCTCACACCAGTGATACGACCAGTGCTTTAACCTTCACAACGTAACTGGGTCTGACTTTAGCCACTGACTGATGATACATTTTGTGTTCAGGGATGCTTAGAATTTCTTTCTCACACTTCGACTATCTTAGAATTGTTCTAACATTCTCATTTTACTAATGGATAAACGGAGGCCTGGAGAGATGACATGAAATGCTTTGTGTCTCCACAGTGAATAAATGACAAAGCTTTCTGTAATAATACCCAAAATATCATTACATGATACATTCCTTGGAGCATGCTGCTTTCTTATTATCTGTTTTTGTTTTTAATAAAAGCCTGTTATTAAATTTGCTTTTCTCTAGGATAAGGAGCATGCTAAATTGGAAATATTAATACTTCATTCAGGTTCGTTGAGAATCAGTTGTTATTGAGGTCATACCAGGGCCCACCAAGATGCCTGAGGCACAAGAGGGCCCAGAAAGTTGGGGAAGGAGCACAGAGCAGCGTGGGGTTGTGAACTAGCCCTAGGTTTGGTAAGACAGGATTTGTTAGTGATTCTGATTGTAGTAGCTTATGTGTGATGGTGGAAGGAAAACCTGTCCCAAGTGGATTAAAAAGAGCATAGGATGTAAGGGAGTGAAAGGATACTAATATTTCATAGAATTTTTCTCTAAGATGAGTAGAGAAATGAAATAGCTAGAGAGAGACGTGCGGCCAGTGAAGGGGTCTTTCAAAATATAGATTAAAGCACAGTCTATTTGTGTGCTCTGGGGACTGAGCCCATATTTAGGAGGAAATTGATTCTGAGGAGAAAGAAATGTGGGTGACAAAGGCAAAGTCTTGGGTCTGTGAGAGGGATGTGATCCAGTATGTACATAGAGGATTTGGTTTTATACAGGTGTGAAAACAGTTTATGAGAGAAGAGGCAGGTGGCTTGAGAAAGACACAGTGGTTCTTTGTTTGTTTTCTTTGGTTTTCTCACCCAAATAAAATGTCAAAAGCTGAGAGAAAGGAAAGGGAGAGAGTGCTGAAGATTTCAGAAGAGATGAGAACATGTGAACATCCACCTCAGAGGTTGAAAGAGTGGCCAAGTTAGGGACAGAGAGTGAAATTGCCGGGTAGTACTAGAAGCCCACTTTAGTGTTTTGGTCATACGTTTCCTGAGGGACCAGTTAGACCGTTCGTGAGTTTTTCTCCAGCCCCTTTCCACTGCTTGTGTGTTGTTGCAAACTAGGGGGAGGATTGAGTTAAACTAAACTTGGGGTTTTGCCAGGCTAGGGTAAAAGAAGAGAGAGGAGACAGGGATTTGGGGAAAATATAAAAGAAGTGGTTGCAGAGACAGATCATTGAATTGGAGACAGATAAGGAAGGAACTGGGGACACGAGACAGGTAATAGACATTGAAAAGTGGTGGGTCCAGTGGGCTGGAGGCCCTGGTGGGTAGGTCAATGATTTGTGAAGGAGAAGAAGGGAGGGTAGGAAATTAACATAGCTGCAAAAACAAGAGCAGATGTTTGAAAATGCACAAGCAATGCATTTTATTAGTAATGCAGTTATTAGTAACAACGAAGTCTGGTAACAACAACAAATTATGGCCATGGTATTGGGTGGCCAAAGAGATGAAGGACAGAACTGGAGGTGAGATGGTAAAGGGTGGAGAAGCTCAGGAGTTGAATGGAGACATTGACATTTATGTGGGAAAGATCCAGACTACATACATAGTCCTAGAGTGGAAGAGGTGAACAGTAGTGCTATGGCTGTGAGAGAGTAGGGCAGAGAGGGTGCAGAGTAAGAGCACTGAGCTTAGGTCTTCAGGGGTGAAGAAAGCCAATGAGGGAGGCTTGTCACTGCAACAAAGCAGGATGATGGCTGCTCGAGCTTGATGGTCCATCCTTAACAAATGGTGGGTTTGTAAATAAAGGAGGAGGAAATAATGGACTATAAATGGTTGTGAGGAACATGGAGAGTGCCCAGTCTCACCTTCAGGCTCTGTGCAATGTGGAGGGAAAAGCACCCTTCACCGGAGATGGAGACGCCTGAAGGGGACAGGAGTTGCACAAGAAGGAACCTGGCTTCACAAGGAGCACACACGGCATTATGTGATGGAGAAGCTAAAAAGAAGTTGGAAGAAGCAGGGAGTTTTCTGGGATCGCCCATAAGTTCTAGAGAACTGGGAGGAAAAGCTCAGATGGATAGTGGTGGTGGTGAATAATGGCTGTGAAATCATTCTAGAGGAGGTCTGTAGCTTACCTGAGTAGTGATTGTTGATCCAGAATAATACTTCTCAAACTTCAAGGCCCCTACAGGTCTCCTTGGGATAGTGTGAAAAGTTACACTGAGTGGGTCTTAGGGAGAAGAGGAGACAGGGGTTGAGACTCTTCAAATATGAGGCAAGCTGATGCTGCTGGCTTGAGGACCGCTCGAGGCTCTGTAGGCTTGGACTAGTGTGAGAGCATCAAAGTTGGGAGGGGAAGTCAGAGGTGCATTTGATCAAGGATGTTTTGGAGCTCTGAACATCCTCACAGAACTATTTAATAGTTCCCACCATTTTTGGAAGGTCTGTTGAGCCCAGAGCACCTGTGTTTAATATACGTTTGCTCCGCGCAGTGTATTATCTTTGTTCGTAGGTGTGTGTGTATTATTCCAACAGGATCATTCCTTAGAGCCAAAGACTGTGGGGAATAGTAGAACATTTGTGGATCATTGAGTCATAACACCTGACAATTCCCATCTATACCATTTACTAGCTCTAAAATAAGCGGTGGAAAAAATCATTTACCTTTCTGATCATTTTTATATGTGAAGTGGGGATAATCATGCCTTACTGCCTTTTATGAAATTCAAATGAGATGCTTGATATAAAAAAGTCTTGTGACCTGTAAAACAATATAATAATATGATAATGCTTACTGCAAGGCCTGTGTTTCTCTGGTATATGTCAGCATGGCATTCTGGCAGTCACTGGTCTGATCAGTGCCCATTGCTATACCAGTGTTTAAATATTTTTAATAGAACTCCTGAATATTATGTTTCATAATCCTTATTATATATTGTGTCTCTTTACAGTGCTAGCAGAAAAATGGGCATGAAATAGTTGCTGTTGAATTAAAGACAGGTAGATACATGAACATCTACCTAAGGGCACACTGAGTGCAAATGAAGGTAATTTCTAAAGTCTGTAAAATGAGTTTTTTCTGAGGACAGTTAAGTCATTTTTAACAGGAAGCATTAAGCTGTCAGTTTTTGTTCCCTAAATTTTAAAGTGCCCTCATCAGTTTCTTATGTCGTCTTCCTCTTGAGATTATACCTTTCATCAACACTGCTGCTGATTGATGATTGATTCATGCAGGTGTCCTCAGCCAAGGGAGCAAGGCTAAGCACAGCCAAGCTATGAGTAACCTCACCCGTTTTGTTCTGGAACAGAACTGTCTGTTCCAAAATGGATTGTGGGCACTCGGGTCCAAAGTTCTTCAAAGACCTACTAGATATTTTAGGATAAGATTTCCTAGGTATATGGGAAAATATTTTTACAAACAGTTTATTCTCTCATGATACAAGTATATTGTTTTCTTCTTTTTCCCCTTGGAGAGTTTGCTAAAGCAAGGATTGGTTTTCCTTGTCTCTAGAGATGAGATAAAAAGCAAGGATTTTGGAGTTCAAGTTCTGGTTCCACCTCTTATTAGCAATGAGATCTTGAACGTTACCTAATCTCTGCAAGTCTTGGGATTCTCACCTGCATGACTGAAACAGTTGTAGTATTTTCCTTATAGGATTGTTGGAAATGTTGAAACAATGTGTTTAAAGTAAGTAACACAGCATTTAGTCCTAAAAAAATGTTAGTTCTTGGTTACTGTTAGTTATTGTACTATTACAACTACTATTAAAAAAAAAACTAGATATAGGGCTTGATGCCAATATTTATTAAAATTGTCTAAATTTAGTGGTTAAAAACAAACAAACAACCCAATTAAGATGGGCAAAAGATTTTAAAAGACGTTATAAGGTGTACAGTTGGAAAACAGGCATACAAAAAAGATGCTCAGTATCTTTATTCTTTAAGGAAATGCAAATCAAAACTATAATGAAGTACCAGTTTCAGTTTAGTTCAGTCATTCAGTCATGTCCAACTCTTTGAGACCCCATGGGCTGCAGCACGCCAGGCCTCCCCATCCATCACCAACTCCTGGAGTTTACTCAAACTCACATTCATTGAATCGGTGATGCCATCCAAGCATCTCATCCCGTGTCGTCCCCTTCTCATCCCACCTTCAGTCTTTCGCAGCATCAGGTTCCTTTCCAGTGAATCAGTTCGTCTCATCAGGTGGCCAAAGTATTGGAATTTCAACTTCAGCATCAGTCTTTCCAATGAATATTCAGGACTAATTTCTTTTAGGATTGACTAGTTTGATCTCCTTGCAGTTGAGGGACTCTCAAGAGTCTTCTCCAACACCACAGTTCAAAAGCATCAATTCTTTGGTGCTCAGCTTTCCTTATAGTCCAACTCTCACAACCATGCATGACTACTGGAAAAACCATAGCCTTGACTAGATGGACCTTTGTTAGCAAAGAAATGTCTCTGCTTTTTAATATACTGTCTAGGTTGGTCATAACTTTTCTTCCAAGGAGCAAGAAATGTCTCTGCTTTTTAATATACTGTCTAGGTTGGTCATAACTTTTCTTCCAAGGAGCAAGTGTCTTTTAATTTCATGGCTGCAGTTGCCATCTGCAGTGATTTTGGAGACCACAAAATAAAGTCTCTCACAGTTTTTGCTGTTTCCCTGTCTATTGGCCATAACGTGATGGGACTGGATGTCATGATTTTAGCATTTTGAATGTTGAATTTTAAGCCAGTTTTTTCACTCTCCTCTTTCACTTTCATCAAGAGGCTCTTTAGTTCTTCTTGGCTGTCTGCCATAAGGGTGGTGTCATCTGTGTATCTGAGGTTATTGATATTTCTCCTGGCAATCTTGATTCCAGCTTGTGCTTCATCCAGTTCAGCATTTCACATGATGTACTCTGCTTATAAGTTACATGTATTCTGCATAACTTATATGTGGAGGTACCACTTTATACCTCTCAGAATGGCTAAAATTGTAATACCAATTAACAGTACTAATGACTATAGTAAATGTTGGCAAAGATGTAGAGCAACTGGAGTTCCCATACACTTCTGATGGAAATACACATTGTAAAGCCACTTTAGAAAAGAACCTGGCACTTTCTTAAAAACCTAAAGATACCACTACCACGTGACCCAACCTTGCTTCTCCTAGGTATTTACCCAAGAGAATTAAAATGTATGTCCAAATACTGCTTTATATACAAACGTTCATATGTTCATTTATAATAGCCAAACATTGGAAACAATCCAAATTCCCATCAATAATTGAATGGATAAACATATTGTAGTATATCCATACAATGTAATACTCAGTTCAGTTCAGTTGTTCAGTTATGTCCGACTTTTTGTGACCCCATGAACCGCAGCAGGCCATGCCTCCCTGTCCATCACCAACTCCTCATGTCCATCCAAACCCATGGCCATGGAGTCGATGATGCCATCCAGCCATCTCATCCTTTGTCATCCCCTTCTCCTCCTGCCCTCAATCTTTCCCAGCATTAGTAAAAGTGAGTCAGCTCTTCACATGAGGTGGCCAAAGTATTGGAGTTTTAGCTTCAACATCAGTCCTTCCAATGAACATCTAGGACTGATCTCCTTTAGGATGGACTGGTTGGATCTCCTTGCAGTCCAAGAGACTCTCAAGAGTCTTCTCCAACACCACAGTTCAAAAGCATCAATACTTCAGCACTCAGCTTTCTTCACTGTCCAACTCTCACATCCATACATGACTACTGGAAAAACCATAGCCTTGACTATACAGACCTTTGTTGGCAAAGTAATGTTTCTGCTTTTTAATATGCTGTCTAGGTTGATCATAACTTTCCTTCCAAGGAGTAAGCGTCTTTGAATTTCATGGCTGCAATCACCATCTGCAGTGATTGGAGCCCCAAAAAATAAAGTCAGCCACTGTTTCCCCATCTATCTGCCATGAAGTGATGGGACTGAATTCCATGATCTTAGTTGTCTGAATGTTGAGCTTTAAGCCAACATTTTTACTCTCCTCTTTCACTTTCATCAAGAGGCTCTTTAGTTCCTCTTCACTTTCTGCCATAAGGGTGGTGTCATCTGCATATCTGAGGTTATTGATATTTCTCCTGGCACTCTTGATTCCAGCTTATGCTTCTTATAGCCCAGTGTTTATCATGATGTACTCTGCATGTAAGTTAAATAAACAGGGTGACAATATATAGCCTTGACGTACTCCTTTTCCTATTTGGAACCAGTCTGTTGTTCCATGTCCAGTTCTAACTGTTGCCTCCTGACCTACATACAATGTAATACTACTCAACAATAAAAGGATTTTAATTTACTGATACACCAGGATGGCTGCATCTCAGCATAATTGTGCTGAGTAAAAGAAGCCAGACAAATAAAGCACTTACTGTATATTCCATTTATATAAAATTCTATGAAGTGCAAGCTGTAGTGACCAAAATCACATCAGTGTTTCCTGGGAATGGGGTAACAGGACAATAAGAAAAGGCAAGACAGAGGAATTAGAGAGGGATTTGGGGAAATTTTTAGCAGGATAAATATGTTCATTATTTTGATTGTGTTTATTATAGTGATAGTTTTACAGGTATATACATTTGTTAAACTTAACAAAATTTAAACATAGTGGTCTATGATACCATTAAAAAGCTGTTAACAGAAAAGAACATATGTTAGCTGCCGCCTCCACTGCCTTTCCGTTGATTCTAATGCTGGAAGACTCTTCTTTATTTGACTCTGTCTTATTGATTAGCCTCATCTATTACTAAACCTTCTGCTCACTGAGACCATTTTATTCCTCCCTTCCCCTGTGAATTCCTGCCTTTCTGCCCCTCTGGTCATGGTATTGCCCCTGTGTGTAAGCCCTGCTTCTTTCTTACCCTGACAAATATACCTCTTTCTAGAGACAATCCCAAAAACATTTCTTTTGTTCATTAATCATACATTCTTGGGTACTGTTTTTTTTCATATTTTTAATTTAATTTGGTTTTTAACTTTTTATTGTATATTGGAGAGCTGTATATTGTATAGCTGATTAACAATATTTTGGTAATTCAGAAGGACAGCAAAGGAACTCAGCCACATATATACACATATAATATGTATCCATTCTCCCCCAAACTCCCCTCCTATCCAGGCTGCCACATAACATTGAGCAGAGTTCCCTGTGCTATACAGTTTTTGTTGGTTATTCATTTTAAATATAGCAGTCTGTATGTAGATCACAAACTCCCTACTATTGCTTCCACCCATCCTTCCCCCTGGAAACCATAAATTCCTTCTCTAGGCCTGTGAGTCTGTATCTGTTTTATAAATAAATTCATTTGTATTGTTTATTTTTAGATTCCACATATAAGGGATGTCATATGATATTTCTCCTTCTCTGACAAATTGACTCAGGATGACAATCTCTAGGTCCTTCTATGATTCTGTAAATGGCATTATTTCATTCTTTTTAATGGCTTAGTAATATTCCATTGTGTATATGTACCATGTCTTCTATATCCACTCCTCTTTTGATGGATATTTGCATTGCTTCCATGTGTTGACTATAGTAAACAGTGCTGTAGTGTTTGGAGTATATGTATACTTTTGAACCATGCTTTACTCTGGATGTTTGTGCAGGAGTGGGATTGCAGGATCATATGGTAGCTTTGAAAGTGAAAGTCACTCAGTCATGTCTGACTCTTTGTGACCCCATGGGCTATACAGTCCATGGACTTCTCAAGGCCAGAATACTGAAGTGGGTAGCCTCTCCCTTCTCCAGAGGATCTTCCCAACCCAGGGATTGAACTCAGGTCTCCTGCATTGTGGCGGATTCCTTACTAGCTCTATTTTTGGTTTTTTCAGGAACCTCCATACTGTTTTCCATAGTAGCTGTACCAAGTTAAATTCCCACCAACAGTAAGAATTTATTACCCGTCTCTTCTTTCCCTCTCCAGCCTTTATTGTTTGTAGATTTTTTTAATGAAAGTCCTTGGGTAGCTTTTATGACACCGATTCTAAATTAGGAGTTAGGCATCCTTTAGCAACCAGAAAAGTCCAACTCCTGCTCTCATGAGGCTCACAATCTGCTCAGAGGTATAGCCAAGTCAATTACTGTGTTACAAATATGTTTATTATTTTTAGCCACTCAGTCTTCTTTATGTTATGGGAGAATTCTTCTTTAGGGTTGTTGGTGGAAAATAGGACATATTTCTTCCTAAAGGTGCTAAGACTATTCCCTGCTCCCTGAGTATGGGCATAGTATTTCAGATTGCTAGCTTAGTCCTCCTGCCAACTGGGAGATTTTGAGAGAGTAAAGCAGAGATTCGGAGAAGGTAATGGCAACCCACTCCAGTACTCTTGCCTAGAAAATCCCATGGATGGAGGAGCCTGGTAGGCTGCAGTCCATGGGGTGGCAAAGAGTCGGAGACGACTGAGCGACTTCACTTTCACTTTTCACCTTCATGCATTGGAGAAGGAAATGGCAACCCACTCTAGCGTTCTTGCCTGGGGAATTCCAGGGACGGGGAGCCTGGTGGGCTGCCGTCTATGGGGTTGCACAGAGTCGGACACCACTGAAGCAACTTAGCAGCAGCAAAACAAAAATGCAAGTACAGTTTGGGTGGTGGCAGATTCAGGAGTTAGGAGCAGCAGAGCAAGTGCCTAGTGTCAGTATCTCAAAGAGACCATGCCTATTCAGAACAATTTAGTTCTTACCCATCTTCAGATCCTGGCTCAGATCTTTTTGCCCATCCCGATACTTGCAATGGTAGACTTCACTACTGGCCAGATCCCAGCTACTGTCCCTTGCATTAGAATGCCCCCCTCCACCCCCACCCCTGCCCAAGCTTCAGCTGAGAGATTGAATGGCAGCTGACAGCAGTAAGAGCTGGGAAGGAACTGGCTGCAGCCTTGAGAAGAGTGCTATTACAGAAAATCATTAATGTTGACGTGAGAACAAGAGCTGGGAGTTCAATATGATCAGAATTGCTCAAAGTAGACCATGGACCCCTCTGGGGTAGCCTCTCTTCCTGCCTTTGATTTTCCCTCCTTTACTCCATTCTTTCATCCTTTCCCTCATTTCCTCTCTTGCATCCCTGGAGCACTAGGCACCTGAGAGATGCAGGATGAGTCAGATTCAATTCCTGCCACTGAGAAGCCCTGGACTGGGAGTTACTGCAGTATCTTCTAATGATCTAGATAACTTTGATCAAGGATTTCTCTTTACTCCTTGGTCCTTTTACTTTATCTCCTTATAAATTCAGGAACTAGAGCTGATTTTTAAGGTTTATCTGCCTCTTCAAGTTTACTAGCTTTCACACATCATCACTTATCATGGGCTTGGCATTCAGTTAAGAATGTTATTTGATATTCATGAAAATGAAACAGGCAAGTACTATTATTGTGTCTCATATTTTGTAGATGAGGAAACCAAGGCTTAGCAAGGTTAAGGAAATTGAAAAAGATAGCTCATCAAGCTAGTAGATGGAAAAGTTAGAATTTGAACCCAGCATGTCTAACTCCACACATCACCCCCATGCTATATTTCCTTTTCTTTTTTTAAAGTCAGTGATTTTATTTTACAGAGAAGGCAATGGCAGCTCACTCCAGTACTCTTGCCCGGAAAATCCCATGAATGGAGGAGCCTGGTAGGCTACAGTCCATGGGGTGGCGAAGAGTTGGACACAACTGAGCGACTTCCCTTTCCCTTTTCACTTTCCTGCATTGGAGAAGGAAATGGCAACCCACTCCAGTGTTCTTTCCTGGAGAATCCCAGGGACGGGGGAGCCTGGTGGGCTGCCAGCTATGGGGTCTCACAGAGTCGGACACGACTGAAGTGACTTAGCAGCAGCAGCTTAGTTTTACAGTTGGCTTAGCTTGAACTAATTGAAACTGTGTACTTGCCTGGGCTCTGGCATCAGAATTGCCCATGTTCTAATGAAAGCTCCATTACACTGTGAGTGTCGTAGGGCAAATTACTTAACCCCTCTCAGACTGTCAATGCATTAATAACAAATTTTATACTAGAAACTATTGCCATACCAAGTTTTGCTTTATGAATCAATAGCCATTGATTCCCTGACTCCCAGAATACCGCTGCCTTCCTTATTTCAGTGCCAGTAATGTCAGCATGGACAGGGAGGCCTGGCGTACTGCAGTCCATGGGGTCGCAGCATCAGACACAACTGAGCAACTGAACTGAACTGAACTAATGTCAGCATTATAACATAATTTCCTTTAAGAAAACATTATCTTTTTAGTGAGATCTTGGTGGCTCAGATGGTAAAGCGTCTGCCTGCAATGGGGGTTCAATTCCTGGGTCAGGAAGATCCCCTGGAGAAGGAAATGGCAATCCATTCCAGTACTCTTGCCTGGAAAATTCCATTGCTGGAGGAGCCTGGTAGGTTACAGTCCATGGTGTTGCAAAGAGTCAGACACAACTGAGCTACTTCACTCACTTCTTGTTATTATTGATAATAAAAATGTTGATTGGGTTGAGGAATTATACTATGACAGGCCATTGCCTCATTTTTTCCTCATTACAACCATGAAGGATATGCACACAGAGAATATATACAATAATTATTCCCATGTCATATATGGAAGTACGAAGTTCAGAGAGATGATGAAGATCACACAGTTTATAACTGGTGGGACTGTAATTCGATCCACACTTCTCTGATTCTAGACTTATACTCTTAACCATTCTGCCATTCTGTCACCAATAGATAGGCCTGGAAGAATTAGGATAGAGTCATTATTACATAAATATGGATTCATTTGTCTCTCCTGTCATTTTCTCCATAAGAGGAAGGACCAGAACAACATGAAGAACACAGTTGTGTGGGAGGAATGGCCAATTAAAAAGAGAGAAAAAAACCTTGAAAGCCAACTTCCCAGGGCTGAGGAGGGCTGGTTATGGAGATTAATTTGCCTTTCCTTGTTTGGCTTTGCCCTCATGCTGGGATTGCTGCTGCGAGACAAGGCAACCCTGATTCCAATTAGAATTACAGAGGCTCAGGGCTGGGAAACCTAGAGAACATATTTAAAAACAGAGACATCGCTTTGCCAATAAAGGTCTGTATTGTCAAAGCTATAGTTTTTCCAGTAGTCATGTATGGATGTGTGAATTGGACCATAAAGAAGGCTGAGCATTGAAAAATTGTTGCTTTTGAACTGTGGTGTTGGAGAAGATTCTAAAGAGTCCCTTGAACAGCAAGGAGATCAAACCAGTCTATCCTAAAAGAGATCAACCCTGACTATTCATTGGAAGGACTGATGCTGAGGCTGAAACTCCAGTTCTTTGGCCTCCTGATGCATGAGCCAACTCATTGGAAAAGACCCTGATGCTAGGAAAGATTGAGGGCAAGTGGAGAAGAGAGTGATAGAGGATGGAATGGTTGAATGACATCACTGACTCAGTAGACATGAGTTTGAGCAAACTCTAGCAGACAGTGCAAGGCAGGGAAACCTGGCTACATTCCTTGGGGTTGCAAAGAGTCATACATGACTTAGCAACTGAACAAAAACAACAAGGGTTGGGAAAGAATCTGTAGCCTTCAACTCTCCTTTAATGAAAGCACCCACTCTGTAACAACAAGAGCTGTTAATTTTCTCCTCCGACTCTGTTGTACTACCTCTGCGACCATGAATTCACTACAGCCTTCAGACTGGCTCCCTGTTTCAGAGCTCCTCTCGTTTCAAGTTTGAATTTCCTTTGTTTTGTTCTTTTTTGTTGATCATCAAAGAACAAATGTGCTAGTTTTTCTGTAGAGTCATAAAATACAATTGCACATCTTTTAGGAAGAAACAATCACACATCACATACCCTGCCTCCCAATCTTGGTGCCATCCACTGACCTGGTTCTGCTTACTCATTCTTCTGATTTTAGGTCTTATGTCACTTTCCTGTAAAGACTTTCACTCACACCTTAGACAAGGTCAGTTTCTTCTGGTTTTTTTTTTTGCAGCCACAACATCTACGCCAACAATTACATAATGATAAGTTGAATGTTCACGTTTCCTCCCAGGAAAAGATCTGTTAAGGGCAAGAACTTATTGGTCTTGTTCATATGTGCTTCTTGGGCACTGTGCTTATTCATTTCATTCAAAATCTTTATGGATAACCTTCTGAGTACCAATTACCGTACTTTTGAACAAGAGTGATTCAGTCCTTTACCTGGTGGACTTTAGAGTCTCGTGGAGTTTCTCATCCTTATTTCTTTAACTTTTACTTCTTATGGTGTTACTGAACACAGGTTTGTATGCCTGACATACAGTGAGGCCAGACAAACCTCCATGTTGGAGTTTGGCACAGAGAAAGGCTTGTTACAGGGTCATGCAAGGAAAATGGGTGGTTCCTACTCAAAAAAATCCCAAGCTCCTCAAAGGATTTCAACAAAGCCTTTTTAAAGGGCATGGCAATGAGGGCAGGGGTTCTTAGGTGGCTCGGTGGTGAAGAACCTGCCCACCAATGCAAGAGACTTGGATTCTATCCCTGGGTTCAGAAGATCCCCTGGAGGAAGAAACAGCAACCCACTCTGGTATTCTGACCTGGAGAATCCTGTGGACAGAGGAGCCTGGCCGGCTACAGTCTGTGGGTCACAGAGAGTCAGACGTGACTGAGGGACTGAGCATGCATGAGGGAGAAGGATCGCAGGATGTGTGATCAGCTTGTGCACAATTCTCTGATTGGTTGATGGTGAGATAACAAGGTAGTATCACAGGAATTAACATTGTCAGTCCCTAGACTCCTGGAGACCTGGGGGCTATATACTCATGGCCATCAAATAGTTAAGATCTTCCACTTGGTGGGGGGGGGGTTCACATCTGTAAAACAACTCAGGAAATGTGCCTCAGACTCTGTTATCTAGGTACTTCAGAGAGGAGCTAAAGCAGAGGATATGTGAGAAGCATCTACCTGCCACTCCCTGGGAAGACCCCATGGGGTCCTGCTCAGTCACAGTAACAAGCGGTAATAAAAGAATTTAGCTGTGTGATCGCTCTATGCACTATTTTTCTAAGTGTAAGGTGGTTCAGAGCAATGGTTCAGATGTGTGCTTACTGCCATGTTTTACTGTCTAAACTGCACTTGACCTGATTTTGCCAATCCTGGAACCTGAGGCTAACCAGTTCGCCTGACAGTTGCACAGTAGGACTGCATCTGTGGCATCATTGTTTTGTTTATTCCTTCATTCATCTTTTCAGCTCCTGCTTCTTTTTGCAGTTCTGGTTCCACTTGTTGCAGTATTTGAGATAATGAAAACTTTGGCCATGGTGCAGGCATGAACTTCAGGGACACAGTGACTTCAGTTTGATGGAGCTCCACCTCCTTGCTAATTGTGTAACCTTGGGCTAGTCAGTTAAACTCTCCAATTCTCAATTTCCTGATGAATTTCAATCCATACTTCATAATTATTTGTTTTTAAAGATTAATTGAGAAGTAGTAGTAATAGTGGCAGCAGCAACATCACCCCTGTTAGTACCACCAGCAGCATCAGATAATTATGTGATACTTCTTATGAGCCACTAGGGCTCCTGGTGGCTCAGATGGTAAAAGAATCTGCCTGTAATGCAGGTGACCCAGATTCGATCCCCAGGGTCAGGAAGATCCCCTGGAAAATGAAATGGCTACCCACTCCAGTATTCTTGCCTGGAGAATCCCATGGACAGAGGAGCCTGGTGGGCTACAGTCCATGGGATCACAAAGGGTTGGACATGACTGAGCAACTAACACTTTCTTATGAGCCAAGAATTGTTCTAAGGACTTACGTTTATTAACTCATTTAATCCCACCTATGAAGTAGATGTTAGTATTATCCCTATTTCACAAGTGAGGTAAAGGAGACATATAGAGATTAATCATCACACTCATTGTCACCTAGCTGGTGAGGAGAGAGCCAGGAGACAAACAACAGTACCTGGATCTGCAGCCCGCACCCTCAACAACCTGGCTATAACTGTCTCTGGACAAAGCATGTGGAGGCTCAGCACTGTGCTCAATACAAGGTGTGTCTGTCTGGCTAAGACAGGTTTGTGACAGCTCTGAATTGGTTTGCCCCACTTTTCCTAGGAGATCTCATTAGATAAGAGAAGCATAGTGAACAAGAAGCACTGATTATCCATTCTCAGGCTCCAATGAGCCCTAAAACTAGGCTTGTGCCAGCTCTAAGTGGTCAGATTGACAAAATAAAAGGAATAAATGGGTAAAGAAAGGAGTAAGGCATGGAATCTAATGAGGGGAAATGAGCTTCTGATGTGAAAACTGTCTGCAAGATAACAAGGTTGATTCCTAGGTCTTCCCTACAAGTCCCTTGGCTCTGAAAGCAGCAGAATTGTCCATCAGCATCAGTGACTAAACTAGTTGTTACTGTTTTGGTGCCAGTAATACCAAGAGCTCTGAGAGTTTTAGTTCTCTTGAAAAGAGGACAAACCTTCCCTCTGTTTGCAGGCTCCCACTCTGCATCTCAGGTGTTTCTTCATGATAGAATAAATAAAGAGGATTTTCTGTGCATTCAGACCTCATCTACTGGTTCGTTGTCTTACACAGGGACTGAATCCCTTTCCTTCTCCCCTGTGTCATGCCTGAAACTTTGCCCATCTATCTTTCCAGACTTTCCCCCACGCAGCTCTCCTTCCCTTTAAGGGCCAGCCCAGGTGCCTAGATGCAGTTTACTCATTCAATCACTCATTTATTTATTTATTCAAGAAATATTTATCTATCCTGTGTTAGGCCATAGGGGTGGATACATGAGAGAACAAAATAAGCATGTGCCCTGACTTTTAGGTCATAGTAAGGAATTTAAGTTGTAGGTTCAAGGTGAAGACTTTAAAGGGTTTTATGTGGGGACTGTGAATAGTTGTGCATTTTGAGAAGAGGACTCAGGATGCAAGGTGGCAAATGGATTGGAAGAGTCAAGAGTAGGTGCTATTGTAGTAATTATGCATATTCCTGGGCTCTGCTCTAGACCTTTCTATTCAGAATCTCTGGTTCTCAGAGTTGGATTTTACCCAAGTGAGTCTCATGTGCATTTAGGTTTAAGAACCACTAAATGATGTAGAGCTTCCCCAGTGGCTCAGCAGGTAAGGAATCTGCCTGTAATGCAAGAGACAGAGGAAGTACAGGTTCAATCCCTGGGTTGGGAAGATATTTCTTGAAGGAGGAAATGGCAGCCCACTCCAGTATTCTTGCCTGGAGAATCCCATGGACAGAGGAGCCTGGCAGGCTCTAGTCCAAAGGGTCACAAGGAGTCACACATGACTGAGGAACTAAGCACACACAAATGATTTAGAAAAAGTGCTTTATACAGTGCAAGGCATTATATAAGTACAATTTTAAGAACATTTATTTTTGCACCCAAATGGTCCTGGTCTTTGCCTCTCTTGGTCCAAAAATCTCTCTAGAGAACCACCTCTATGAAGGCAGCATCTGAATAGACAATAAATGACAGAGACACCCTATCTCCCGGCTTTGTATTTCCTCTTTCTCTCATGAATCCCCTGTCATCTTAAATTTACTTCCTGTAATCTACTGAATCCCATACCTATGGCATCCTGCCTGGTGAGCTGTGCAGCACCTTGTCCTCCATGCCTAGCGTAGAACCTTACACATTTGCATTGCTCACTGCGGTGGTTTAGTTGCTAAGTCTTGGCCAACTCTTGCAACTTCATGGACTTAGCCTGCCAGATTCCTCTGTCCATGGGATTCTCCAGTCGAGATTACTGGAGTGGTTTGCCATTTCCTTCTCCAGGGGTTCTTCCTGAGCCAGGGATTGAACCTGGGTCTCCTGAACTGTCTGAGCCTATAAAGAATCTGAATCTCAGAATTTCAGAGTAAGAAGGGCTCTTTGAGGAAATCTAGTTTGATCATTGTACTCTGCAAAGCCTAGGCAGGTTAAATAACTTACCCATGATCACAAATCAAATTAGTGATAGAGATTACATATAATATCAGAATTCAGAGGCCAGCTTCAGTTTGTGAATAGTTCAAGGAATTACTGGAAAAAAAGATCATTTTCCTCTTGTTCAGAGTCAGGATCCTGTATGAAATAAGAAAGGAACTCAGGGTTTGAGAAGACAATAGAAAGAGAAGATACAGAGTTAAAAATGAAATAAATATCCCCACTTGCTTCTCATACAAGATTGGTTTATTTTTTTTTCTTTTTTCTTTATCTTTTTATTTTATTATTTATTTATCTGTTTAAATTTTCTTTACATTATCGTGTTGGTTTTGCCATACATTGACATGAATCTGCATGTGTTCCCCTTCCAGAACCCCCCTCCCGATTCCCTCTCTGTGGGTCATCCCAGTGCATCAGCCCTGAGCATCAAACCTGGTTTATATTCTTATAGCTGTGAGGAGGTCTAGTGCTTCTAGACTGACCAGGTCACAGCCAGGGGGCCAGAGACAGGGACAGCGTGACCCTTGAGCTAAGGCTGGGGAGGGACCATCTGACTTCCTGGTGTTAAGGAAAAACCTCTATTTTGTCCTTTATTGTCACAAATGTTTTCTGTCTTTGCCTTCTAAGGCCTGTCCATGCACAATGTTCCTTTCTTTATTATGGCAGTGTTTTTTTTCATACTCACATTTTTATTTATGCACAATAAATCCATCATTTTAAGGTGAATGCCTTTGGATTTGGGATCAGACATTATTATTATATACATTGAGATCTCGCTGTCCCATTACATGTAACATCTTGAACAAGTATTTAAGTCTGTCTGATGATCAATTTCTTTATCTCTAAGTTCTCTAAAATTATCTGAGAAGTAATAATTAGCTGATATAGCCATTGTCAGGCTTATATATAATAATAGTTCAAACTTTTTCTAAATTTGGTCTGCAGACCACCTGCAGCAGTTTCTTGCAGGTATTTAATAGAATTGCATGTTTTTGATTACATACTTTTGATTCAAAATCTCTGGCTTCCAGAGTTTCATTTTATCCAAGTGATTCTCATGTGCATGTAGGTTTAAGAACCACTAAATGTTTTGGAAAAGTGCTTTATATAGGGCATTGTATAAAGGCAATTTTAAGAACATGTATTTTTACACCAGAATGGTCCTGGTCTTTGCCTCTCTTGGCCCAAAAATCTCTCTCCAGAAGCACCCCACAGGGTCACCGTCTAAATAGTCTAAGGACACATTGATGAAGGCAAATATCCACCTGACCGGAAATTTTGCAGTCTGCTTAAGGCTTGACTCACCAACCTTTTAAAGAAAATTCTGTCATGTTGTTGAGTGTGTGTAATAACAGGATGGGGATTCAGGCAGAAAGATTGAGACTCATTGCTGAACAAAGAAAAAAATCTCTGTAGCTGGAAAAAAGAAAATGAAGCTGAGCCTAGTGTTTCATATAAATATAAGACCTGTTTACAATACTCAAAATATCTTATATGCTCACACACAGAGAGTGAAGGTGAAACCTATACCTTTACCATCTCTTGACCAGATTTCTATTAATCCCTCAATTATTGTCTGAAAAATGAAAGTGTTAGTCCCTCAGTCGTGTCTGATTCTTTCCAACTCTATGTAGACTGTAGCCCATCAGGTTCCTCTGTCCATGGGTTTCTCTAAGAGGCAAGAATACTGCAGCGGGTTGCCATGCCCTCCTCCAGGGGATCTTCCTGACCCAAGGCTTAAACTTGAGTCTCTTATGTCTCCTGCATTGGCAGGCAGGCTCTTTACCACTAGCACCACCTGGGAAGCCTCTCAGTTGTTGTTTAGTTAGGTAATTTTTCTTGTGTCTCTTTGTACGTCATCATGGGGGAGAAGAACACAGGCTAAACCATTTCCTTGCCCCCAGTAAGAGACTGTTACAGCCTTGGCTGAGCTGGGCCATGTGTCACATGAGGCCAGAGAGCAAGAGTGTCTGGTGGGAGCCACCAACACCTGGTGTAGTGCTGTCTTGCTCTTCAGGGAACTGCTGACATCAAGACCAGCCTGAATTCTGTGCTGCGTGAAAACACGGAGTACTCCCAGGCAGACTATCTAAGGCTCAAGAGATAGCCATATGGAGTTTCAAGCCCTTGGATAGTACTATCCTAATGGGAACTCTTAAGATCCACTTTTGCATTCTGAACTTTTAAAAAAATGTATTTTCACTAAGGAAATTATTATTTTTTTCAACAAACCAAAGAGTAGAACATAGGAAACTATAAAATAGCTGCGACTTATGGTCTAGCTCAGAGGTGTTTTTTTTTTTCAACTCATCTAGGCTGAAATTACTGCAGTCTGCCCCTTAGAGCTTCTTTGGAATTTATTTTCAGTTTAGACTGCGTACCTGTAAAAATAGGATGCAGGATGATACTGCAGTTTCTGAAGAAGAATCTGGAAACCTAGACTGTGCCGTGCTTATAAACAAATTCAAATATATTTGTTCTAAAGCCTTGCTTAGATTGAGATTCCAATTTCCCAATCACTTTACCCAGGGTCTCTATTATTAACTCCTTATTGATTGTGTCTTGATAGAACCACCCTCCCCTCCCATGCTGCCTTTAAAGATACTTTTAGGTGGAGTATAAAAGAAAGGTAGTTATGAAGAGACCTAATTTTTAGTTCTGACTCTACTTCTCTGTATATTTCTTTATAAAGACATCATAACCTCTTGGGCCTCAGCTTTCTCACCTATGAAATGGGAGGAGGTTGAACTAGAGCAATGTTTCTGATGTAGTATTTCCTAGAACACACCTAAAATGCCTAAAGCTAATTGTATACAGAACTCAACAATTTAGATATTTTTAGTATGTTGCAAATCCCCTGACTTAATTTCAGGGTTAAATACTTAGAAAATCTATAATATCCCACAACATGGAACACATATATTTAAAAGCTTGTTATTTGATTGCTAATGAAGGGACTGAGTAAGAATGAGGAGACCCTAGGTTTGCAGAAAATTACTGTGTAAACTTGGATGTGTCATCTTCACTCATTTCCTGTCGGTTTTCTCATTTGTCAAATGGAATTTGAATACATCTGAGCTCTCTTCATGTTATTTTGATAATGATGCACAAGCAGGCTGCAAAAAAAGAAAAAAAGAAACTTCTAAGAAACTTTAACTTTCATAATGAGACTTTATTGGGATGTAAACTGAAATTGAATCAATTTCAGTTTGATTGAAGTGACAAGATGCTTTCCACGGTCTTTTTGTTGCCGGGAGAGTAAGGTCTGGATCGGCAGGTTGGTTCATCTATAGGGCCCATTCTAATAGAGTCCAGGGAATGTTGAATGTGAAGACATCCAAGGAGGCTAAGTGTAAGAGCTGGGATCTGTGAGCCATGAGGATCCTCATGAGCTGGGATCTGTGAGCATGCAGCTTGGAGTAGGTCACAACAGCCTGTGTTCCACATGTAGGTGGGCCTGCACTTGGCATGTCCACCTTTTTGAGAGGCTACATGCACAAAGATAAGGTTGATCCTGAAGTTGTGATATTCTGCCTGTTATATGTATCTTTGGAGCGTCTGGAAAATCCTCAGGTAAAAACAGTGAAAAAAGATGAACTCCATCAGAATTGCCATCTGTAGGAAATACAGATACCATGATAGAAATACAAGTGCTTTGAAGCTATTCCTTTTCTTATCCTAGAATTTCTTGCCTGTTTTTTTAGGTTTGAAGCTTTCCTCCTGATTTGTTTCATGGTCCAACTCATGTCCTAGCCTTTCTGTGAAGCTCTTAAAGGAGATCATAGCTTAACTTTCCTACACAGGCAAGATGTCTCATGACATCTTGCACAGGAATATTCCTATAGTAAGTCATCAATAAAGAATGATCCAGTCAAGCAATACATGAATCACTTACCTATACTATAAGAAATAAATAGTATATGTTTATATGTAACATGTAAATATGTTAACATCATAAGCAGTTTTATAAAGATGAATAATATTAATTTCATTTTCAATTGCGTTTATTGTTAAAGAAAATATAGAGAAAACTGGGCAAGCAATAGGATCATATTGCTGGCCAAATAGGTTTATTTCTCTTGACTCCTAAAAACAGTCCACAGTCTGTGAAAGAGAAATAACCTCACAAAGAGGGATGAATGAGGGCTTTCCCAAATCTCATCCTGAAGTGCTCATGCCTGGAGTTTACTAGGTAGCCAACATGCCAGTCAGGGTAGGAGTCTTTTAGTACAGAAATGTGGACACCCAGAAAATGACCATTGTGTGATCAGTTTTTATGTTCAAAAAACTGGAGTAAGGAAAGCAAAATACTTGAAATAGAAGTGGGTCAGGTAACAGATTTTGTTTTAAAATTCATTTTCTGATCTTACAAAGAATTGCTGCATTGACTCAGGCTGGACCTCTGGAGGAATAATTAAAGAATTCCATGTGGACTAAATGTACTGTCTCTTCCTTTCTATTGAGCACATTAGCATAGGCTTCCTAATGTGTCCACTTTGCTTCTTTTTTGTTTATGTTCAGTTTCCTCCTCTAGAATGTAAGGGTAGTAAGAATAAGTGCCATATAAGATTGTTGAGAGAATTCAATAAAATACTATATAATGATATTATTACAACTTTTCTCATTTGATTGTGGATTAAATAGAATATCTCCACCCAGCAAAACATAGAAAAAATAGTAGTTATAATGGACAATCTAGTTAAGTGTGAAGAAGGAGAGAGAAACTTTCAGTTTAGCAGATTTCTTTTCTAACCAATATGAAATTGAATGGTTTTTACAGCAGGATACAGTTTGGGTTTGATCCCTGGGTTGGGAAGATCCCCTGGAGGAGGGCATGGCAACCCATATTCTTGCCTGGAGAATCCGCATGGACAGAGAAGCCTGGTGGGCTCTAGTCCATAGAGTCACAGAGTCGGACATGACTAAAGTGGCTTCACACGCACACACGCACTATCAGAGTGTTCCAGTGAAGGGAAGAAACATGAAATAGCCCTTCTTTCCTTTTCCCCTCGTCAAGAACCTAAAAATTTGTTTAACACTTTTTTTTGAACACCTGCTGTGTGCCAGGAGGTGTTGTGGATGCTAGGATACAGTGGTGAACAAGACAGCTAAAACTTCCATATTCTTTGCAGTGATAATGAGAGGGGATATTAAATTAATAAGATCCTATCAAATATGCATGAAGAAACAAACAAATGGATGTGATGGAGGGTTGTGGTGATCATGAAAAATCTCTTACTCTGAAGAATATCACTGACTGATGGCCAGAATCCACGGCCATGTTCATGCTGAAGTTGGCCTTATCAAGGGCTGCTCCCCACCAGTCACTCACCATGCAGGAGGATGGAGTTCTAATGCTGGCTCATTGCTGTGGGATGAAGGACTCTTCCGATGGTGACTATGGCTTGAGGACTGGACAGCAGCCTTGCCAAGACATCATTAGAACTGTAGCATAGTCTAACACACTTCTTACCTAAACCTTCTTCCTTTTCTCTCTCTTCATAGGGGTCAAATTTACATCACAGTGATGCCCCCACCCCCAACTCCCTCACAGGCATTGTCTCCCAATATGTCTCTTACAGTTTAATATAAGTTGGTGCCTGCTTCTCAGAGGACTTAACTAATTCAGGGGAGGAATTGCTAATTTCGGTGTGTGCCAGGCAATGCTTCTTAGAAGAGAAGACGGTTGAGGTGAGATCTAGAGGAAGAGCATTTTAGGAAAACAGCCTACATGTTATAAGGCTGTTAAGTGCAAATGTTATAAGGCAGGGATGTGCTTGGCATGTTCAAGAAACAGGGAAAAGGGCAATGAACTGAAATGTGGAGCGTGAGGAAAGGAACATTAGGATGGAAGGTCAGAAGGGAAAGCAGGAACCAAATCATGCAGGCTCTTACAGGTGATGTTAATAAAATTGGGTTTTATGTTAAGTATGATGGGAAGCTACTGGAGCATTTTGAGCTGCTGAGTGAGATGGTCTGAGAGAGAAAATATTTGGTACAGCTATATTCTCTGCAAACCTCTAGTCCTGTTGACATAGAAGACAGTGGGTGCCTGACTTCTGAGTTTTCTTAGGTGGATCCTTCATCTGCCTCTGCCTTCATCACCTCTTCTTCCCTTTCCTTCTTCAGTCTGGGAAGGGGATGGAAGAAGGTAAGTTTTGACCCTGACAACTGACAGAGTTGAAAAAAGCATACCATACTGACTTAATCCAAAGATTTTATATCTTTGATATTCCTCTTCTTGAGATCAAATTAGGGAGTACAGTTTCAGAGCGGTCAGTCTGATTGCTAATTAGAAAGTCTTTAATCTTTACAAATTCTCTTTGGGTCTGAGGTTTTATTTAATAACCCCCCTTCCCCCCATCTCTTTTCACATTTGCCAAATCTGGGGTTTTAGGGTTTTTATTCTTCTCTTACAGAGACTATCTAATCAAAGTACTCTTTGATTCTCATTTCATTTGTCCAGACAGGACTCTGGGTTGTCTATACTCCTTGTCCTGATACAAAGCTTTCTTTCATGTACACAAGAGATTCTTCATGATTTTTAAAAAATGTGATTGAACACTCTATTGACAGGATTTGCCAACCCTTAAGGACATGCTTACATGAACAAACTTTTGTAATTACAGTAGTGGCAAATGCTCAAAGGACACCAGTAGTATGCCCTGAGGCTGTGGGTCAGGTCTGGGGATTAAGCCCTTAATTGTTGTGGTGTTTTATGGACCGGGACCTGGGGACTGGAGTCCACAAAAAGAAAGAGAGAAAGAGACAGAAAGAGCAATATCCCTCGGGTTATGTGGAAAACCAATAAAGCCCATACACAGGACTTGTACCGCTCACAAAGGCACAGGGCATCCTCTCAAAGAGGGCTTGAAAGCCCGGGCGAGAAAGTGAGCTCGGTAGGTTTCCACGCTCCAACGAGTTAGCCGGAGACAGAAAGAAGGACGCTGGGGACACAAGTCTCTAGTGGAACAAGGGTATTTTATTAGCAGAAATGCATGCTTTTATAGCCTCAGTAAAATGATTACTCAGCCACTAAAAAGAATGAAATTCCACCAATTGCAACAAAATGCATAGTCTATTAAGTACAAGGTTGCTGAAGAGAGTCACTGAAGGGAATCCAAGCAGGTGCTCTTTCCCATGATCTCAGTCCTGAGACCTGCGTGCAGCTCTACTCGTTTCTGTATTCCAGGAACTGATAAGGAAATTAGTTCTTACCAAACTGATGTCCTTTGGAAATGGCACACAAAGGAAGAAAATGCAACATATTGGATCCCTTAAAGTTGAATGTGTCCTGACACCTAATGAGCTGTGTTCTTATATCTCAGAGAAGTGATCATTTACTCTATCATGAATTATCTATTAAGTGGCCATCATGGGTCAACCTCTGACCTAGATTATGGGGATACACTGGTGATGACCTGAATGTATGTAGTTTCTACTCATGAATCTTAGTATTTGGTAGAATGGGAAAAGTGTGGAATTAAGGAAGGGATAAGAAAGCCTGAGCAGGACATCTGTGTTCAGAACTTCATTGCTGTAGTGATTTGGGCAAATTCCTTTTTTTTCATTCTAAGCTTCTCATCAGTTAAACAGGGATATTAAGAACTCCCCTGCTGCCACTGGGGTGGTTGCGGGAGTCATGTGAATTAATAAGTTATTACAACTGTGCAGCACATTAGATTGTCATTTGTTTTATTTTGGTTTTAAATAAACCTTTTTGAAAGTTCTAGATTTTTGGAAAACTGAGAAGATAATACAGAGGGTTCCTATATTCTTCTGCACACAGCTTCCCCTACAATTAACATCTTATATTAGTATGGTAAATTTGTTATATTCATGAATTGATACAACTGATATTATTAACTAAAGTTTATACTTTATTTGTGGATCAGTGATAAAGAATCTGCCTGCCAGTGTAGGAGATGTGGTTTTGATCTCTGAGCCAGGAAGATCCCCTGGAGAGGAGAAATGACAACCCATTCTGGTATTCTTGCCTGGGAAATTCATGGACAGAGGAGCCTGGTGGGCTACAATCTATAAGGTCCCAAAGAGTCGGACATGACTTTGCAACTAAACAGCAATGACAATAATGTCCTTTGGATGCTCATCCATCCAGAATGTCACATTATGTATAGCTGTCATCATTCCTTAAGTTTCTCTTGGTTGTGAACATTTCTCAGACTATGTTTTTTTTAATAACCTTGAGAGTTTTGAGCAGTACTGGTCAGGTATATTATATGCTGTCCCTCTTTTGGAATTTGTTGCTTTTCTCAAGATTAGATTATGATCTTGGATTTTTTTTGGAAGATCACAGCCATAAAATTACACTTTTATCACATCATATTCAGGCTACAGACTGTGGGTATGATTTATGACTGTTGATGTGGCCCTCAATGACCTGGCTGAGGCAGTGATTGTCAGATTTCTCCACTTTATAAAGTTGTTTCTCCCCACCTCCTCTTCTAAAAGGTGTCACTATATACACCCACACTTAAGGTATAGGGAGGTATCTTTCACCTCTCTGAGGGCAGGGTATTTATATAAAGCATTTGAAATTTTTCTATGTGGGAGATTTGTCTCTTTTCCCCATCTGTTTATCCACTCACTTATTTGTATTGGTATGAACTTGTGAATATTTATTTTCTTATTTCAGTTATTCTCCAATGCTACTGTATTTCATTACTCAGACTGTTTCAGCTTTGGTCGTTGGTTGATGGTTGTGTTCCTTTAGCATGTCCAATAACCATGGGTTTCCTGTCCTTCCGTCCCTTCTTCCCTCCCTTCCTTCCATCCTCCTTGATGCCACACATTGCTCTTACATATTTCCTGCCTAAGTTATAGAGTTTGTCATTTCTTCAGTGAGCTCCGGATCCTTTTACTGGAGAATGACATTAGCAAACAAGATTGGTGCCAGTTTATCTATGCACTTACAAAGGACATTTTGGTGGCCTCCATAATCTCCTTTGGTAGAGATTATAAATGAAGCTACTGGAAACATTCATTTGCAGGGTTTGTGTATGTATGTGAATGCATGTGTATGGGGGGCAATTAAATGTTTGAGGCATTTCTAACTTCATTTTTTCATTTTTATTTTCAAAATATTTGTTAACGTGTTGTTCAGTGGCTGAATTGTGTCTGATTCTTTGTGACCTCGTGGACTTCAGCATGCCAGGCTGCTCCCCTGTCCCAGACTGTCTCCCAGAGTTTGCTCAAATTCATGTCCATTGAGTCAGTGATGCTCTCTAACCATCTATCCTCTGCTGCCCCTTTCTCCTTTTGCCCTCATTCTTTCCTCAGCATCAGATATTTTCCAAAGTGTTGGCTCTTTGCATCAGGTGGCCAAAGTATTGGAGCTTCAGGTTCAGCAACAGTCCTTCCAATGAATATTCAGGGTTGATTTCCTTTAGGATTGACTGGTTTGATCTCCTTGCTGTCCAAGGGACTCTCAAGAGTCTTCACCACCACCCAAATGAGAGTACAGTAAATGAAACAGCATCATACCTGTGTCACACATTGAAAAAGACTCAGAAAAATTGAGGTTCTTGCCTCAATTTGTACAGCTGGTGAAAGGCAGAGCTGAGACTTAAAGGTCTAACCCCTTTCTAACCCCACATCTCTGTTCCTTCATTCATAATTTATATATTTTATAGCTTTCAGTACATTATTTGAGGAAATAATTAAAAACTCTTATATACCATCCAAACATTAGTTATTTTGTTAAATCAGAGCTTGTTGTTGTTCTTGTTTATTGTCTTTGTCACTGCATCTATCCCCCCAAAAAAATCATAGACAATGAAAGAGTAATCTGCTGTCAGTTCAGTTCAGTCACTCAGTCGTGTCCGACTCTTTGTCACCCCATGAATCGCAGCACGCCAGGCCTCCCTGTCCATCACCAACTGCCAGAGTTTACCCAAACCCATGTCCATAGAGTCAGTGATGCCATCCAGCCATTTCATCCTCTGTCCTCCCCTTCTCCTCCCACCCCCAATCCTTCCCAGCATCAGAATCCTTTCCAATGAGTCAACTCTTAACATGAGGTGGCCAAAGTATTGGAGTTTCAGGTTCAGCATCAGTCCTTCCAAAGAACACCTAGGACTGATCTCCTTTAGGATGGACTGGTTGGATCTCCTTGCAGTCCAAGGGACCCTCAAGAGTCTTCTCCAACACCACAGTTCAAAAGCATCAATTCTTCAGCGCTCAGCTTTCTTTATGGTCCAACTCTCACATCCATACATGACTACTGGAAAAACCATAGCCTTAACTAGACGGACCTCTTTTGGCAAAGTAATGTCTCTGCTTTTAATATGCTGTCTAGATTGGTCATATCTTTCCTTCCAAGGAGTAAGCATCTTTTAATTTTATGGCTGCAATCACCATCTGCAGCAATTCTGGAGCCCAAAAAAATAAAGTCTGACACTGTTTCCACTGTTTCCCCATCCATTTCCCATGAAGTGATAGGACCAGATGCCATGATCTTAGTTGCAGTATAAATTATATACTATAGTTTATTTTATAAATTTATAATTTTATACAAATTTTATAAATTTATAAACCTGTAGTATAAATTAAAAAGAGAACTACAAAGATTACCCCTCTTTTTTTTTTTTTTACTACTACTCATTTTATTGCTTTACTTAGAGAATGCTGTCAAGATGTCTTTTCTTCACGTTTTGCCGTAACCCTTTATTATCCTTGGCCATTCCTTTCAATACTTTTGGATGATATATAGAATGTGTTTTAAACAGATAATTTAAATTAATCATATTTTTAAATTAAAAAGCATACTATGTAGCAGTGATGCATTTACTGCATACTAGACACAGGGCTAAGCCATTCACTTTCTTCATTTATTCCTCACAACCATCAGAGATAGCATCTATTATAATCCCCATTTTACAGATGAGGAAACTGAGGTTCAAGGGAATTAACTTGCCCAAGGTCATGCAGTGGGTAAGAGATAGGAATAGGACTTAGGACCTGTTGAAGTATTCTGTTTACCACATTTTATTAATGATTTCCAGAGATGTATTACCTTCAAAAACAGAGTAGCTGTATCAGAGATAAAAGCCTGAAATAGAGTTTGTGGGAGCAAGAAAGCTGTAGTGAGGGTGTGGCAATGCCACCAGACCTAGAGTGGCAAAACCAGACAAGGGTGTCCTGTAAACACAGTTACTGAACAGAAGAAGTTGAACCTAAGGAAAGAGGAAATAGTATGTTCCCCTGGTGACACCATCTAATAAGAACAGCAGTGCTCTGGGGCACTGGCCCATTATGTTAAAGTGATAATGGTGCAATTAGTTCTTTCTTCATTTTCCCGTGTTAACCCAGGGGTAAAATGGCACACTGAGCAAATATACTAAATTACATTAAAGTTCATGTTCAATTGGAAAATCTTAGCTGCTGGCTGCAGAGAGATTAGCAGACTCTAGCAACTTTTTTTTTTTTTTTAACTCACACTCCACCCCCACTTTAATGAAAAACCTCAGTCTTAGCACTGATTGTTTTTATCAGATGCAACACAGGTTCCTGCAGGCAACCCTGAGTTGGCACTGTGAGGTTTTGAGAGAGAACTCTTGGCATGAGTTAGCAGAGTGAATCTTATGTAATAACCAATAAATATTTCTTGGCAAGAATGTTGGCATAGTTCTGGGCATGAGGATGATGGCCATTCATACCGATAACAGTTTGCCTCTGGGCTCCTGATCTCGTCAGCATCACTGGCATTATGAAGACAGTACTAGTGTGGAATTCAGAAGTGGGACCCCAGTGCTTGGTACCCTATCTGTGCAGAAATCCAGCTGGGTTTCAGCTCAGTGATGATCATTGAACTCCAGAACTTGCCAAATATTTCTAACATGTGACTCTGTTGATCAAGCCAAAGTGGGGAGACTGAGGTTGTGGGCTTATTAAGATCACATTTATCTATTTGACACATTTTTACTGATGACTTATACTAGGTGTCAGACACAATACTCTCTTCTGGGTTCAGGAAGAAAAATACAAAACAGTTCTAAACTCAAGGAAATATGGTGTTGAGATAGACAAAGATGTGTGAAGTAGTAGAATGAATTAATAAAGGAGGGCCACATTAGCTTATTGAAGCATTGTTTTAACGTGGTCCTTTCCAGCTATAAGAGACCAAAAATATACGTGTGTGCGTGGTGGATGGGGGAGCACAACTTCTTCCCACATGTGTAGGAGCCTTTGAGCCTTCCATTTTGTCTAGGATTTTTAAAAAAAACTTTTTATTTTACATTGAAGTATAGCTGAGCAACAATGTTGTGATGGTTTCAGGTGCAAAGCAGAGCAACTCAGCTATACATACATCTGGCATATAGCAATAGCACAATAAACCAAGATATTTTATTATTTGTACTGCTTCTATTGTTATCACATAGATGTGATGTGTGCGTGTTTCTCAGTTGTGTTCGACTCTGCGACTCCATGGACTGTAGTCCACTAGGCTTGTCTGTCCATGGACGTTTCCAGGCAAGAATACTGGGATGGATTGCCATTTCCTACTCCAGGGCGTCTTTCCCAACCCAGGGATCGAACATGTTTCTTGTCTCCTGCCCATTCTCCCCAAAATGCCCCTCCCATCCAGGCTGCCACATAATGTCGAGCAGAGTTCCCTGTGCTGTATGCTAGGTCCTTTTTGGTTATCCGTTTTATATATAACAGTGTGCACATATGGATCTCAATTGTCAAGGATTTGGTAAAAACAAAACACTTGTTTTTCAGGACTGCAAATGAAAGTTGTCAGACACAGAGTAAAACTGGCCTGTCCCAAAGAAAAGAGGTTTAGCTCTTCCTGGAATGAGTCAGTAGGACAATGAAACTGTGTGTGTCTAAACTGTGCCATCGTGTCTTTCCTCAGAGTACCCAGAGAGGAGATAGACTCTCTGTTGAGGATGTACATTGGGTGGGGATGGCAGGTGTTCAGTGAACATGACAAGATGCACCTACATTAAACGCTGGCCCATCTTCAGATAGATCAGATGGTCATGGACAGTGAGCAATGTAATGGCAGCCGTAATGAACTGAAGACCAGATATCTCTCTTCTCTATTTTGTTGGTCATAGGTAAGTCCCTTCTCACTTACCACCACCTCAGTGAATAAATGATTCCACTGAGGTACTCAAATGTGACAATTTATAAATATTTTTCCATCTTGACATTCGAGGATTTGAAGTGAAATTATTTTATTAAGTGTAACTGCAATTTAATGTAAAATTAAGCAAGAGTGTAAGCATTTAAAAGAATATTTGATTTGGAATGACTTTAGAGTTACTAAAAAGTTGCAAAGAGGGTACAGAGAGTGCCCACAACCCCTTACCTAAAGAACATGACAGCGCTGATGGCCTCACACTTCTGGCCCCCAGGAGCGTGCAAAATAAATTACTGTTGTATATAAACCACCCAGTATGTGGTATTTTGTTGTCAGCTCTGTAACTGGCCAAGATACTGTGTGTATTTAGTTTATAGTTTGTGTTATGATCCAGTATGCTGTTATTGATATTGCATGTTTTCCAGATTTGGTCACTTAGAGTTCTATTAGTTTAGTTCTTATGTCCCTCTGAGGTGTCCTCATTGTTTTATTTCTTAAGCATTTTCTAACTTCCTGATACTACCAAATGTGTCAGGCTTAGCTCTTAATCTCCTTGCCATGGCCCTATAATCAGTCATTTCTTCAAGGAAGCTCAGTTTATTTTACTGGAGGACAGTATTTTGAAACCAAGATCTGGGCCCTGGGAATAATGGTTGCTTCTAGAATGACATTGCTTGGTGGAGCTTTGTAGCATATGTACATATACTAACCCATGCACTTATCTGCAACTGTTTCTCTATCCATCCAACTGTATATGCATAGTTAGCTACACACAAATGTATGTTGATGTACCACAAGGTTATTCAGTCTTCTATTCATGCAGTAAGTTTTCTTTCCAGTAATGAGAATTCTGGCACTTACCATCCATTTATTTATTTTTTCAACCCCACTATACATATAAAGAAGTTTCATGTGTCTGCATGATAAACAGCTTTGACAACTAGAATGCACTCTTTATGCATAATTTTTTTCTTTGCTCTTACAGTTTTCAGTCTAGACACACTTTTTAAAATTTATATATTTATTTTCTTTACATTATTGTGTTGGTTTTGCCATACATTGACATGAATCTGCCATGGGTATACATGTGTTCCCCTTCCAGAATCCCCCTCCCACCTCCCTCCCGATTCCATCTCTCTGGGTCATCCCGGTGCACCAGCCCTGAGCACCCTGTATCAAGCATCAAACCTGGGCTGGCGATTGATTTCACATATGATAATTTACATGTTTCAATGCCGTTCTCCCATATCATCCCACCCTCGCCCTCTCCCATAGAGTCCAAAAGACTGTTCTATACATCTGCATCTCTTTTGCTGTCTTGCATACAGGGTTATTGTTACCATCTTTCTAAATTCCATATATATGCGTTAGACACACTTTAAAAGTATTTTAAAAAGTACACACTTTAAAAGTACTTTAAAAGTATCTCTATTTCTCCCTCTTATGTTACAGTTACATTATATATTTATAATATGTAGTTAGACTAACATTTTTAGTCTGTACTTTATCTTGGGAATCTCTTGACATTTTAGTTACTTATTTTTATTTTATAACTTACATACATCAATGTTTATTCTTTGTGATGTAAAATTTTATGAATTTTGACAAATGCATGGAGTATGGAGTCATATGTCCAACACTACAGTAGCATATAGAACAATTCCATAAAATTTCCTCTGAAGACTATAGTAATTTAGTATTTCATGCAATTTAATGTAAAAGAAATGTATCAAATCTTCCTGAGACAGATACTGTATGTTGGCTCACTCTATACCTATCCAGTCCCTCCCTGTCCTAGTTCTCCTTTGTACTCACCCATTTCTGCCTCTGTCGTTTTTCAGCAGCCACTGATCTGTTTTCCACCCTTGTAGTCTTGTGTTTCCTGAAATGTCTTATAAGTTGAAATCATGCAATATGCAGTTTTTGGGGTTTGCCTTTTTTCACTTATCAAAATGCCTTTAATATTTATCTGTGCTGTCGAATATATCAATGAACAATTTAATGAAAGCCATAATGGATGGAAGACTTGAGACTTTTCCTCTTTTTTTATGATATCATATATGTCTACCCTTAGGGACTTCCCAGCCTACCAATGCAGGAAACACAGGAGACGCAGGTTTGATTCCTGGGTCAGGAAGATCCCTTGGAGTAGGAAATGGCAACCTACTCCAGTATTCTTGTCTAGGAAGTCTCATGGATAGAGGAGTCTGGAGGGCTGCAGTCCATGGAGGTCACAAAGAGTTGGACATGACTGAATAGCTGAGCACATATATACATCCCTACCCAACATTTCAACATTTATGAATCTAGGGAGAGACTCAAAAATATGATTGATGTTTAAGTTTTCGCCATCCTGAAAAGTAGGAATTTTAAGCCACATCTAAAATCATCTTGATAAAAGATGAATGCAATAATTTGATATTTGATGTAACTTAGTATAAAATAAATTTATTAGATATTCCTGAAGCAGATAATATGTTGGCTCTCTCTACACCTATCTGATCCCCCCATCCTGATTCCTCTTTTTGTCTGATTTACAACACTAGAGGCTTGTATACCTCTGTCTATATCCAAATTCTTTATCTATATCTATGTCTCCCTTGCAGCTAAGAGTGACCAGTAAAACAGTTCTTGTCCTTTGGTTATTTACACGTCTTTCTTTGCTTTTCTCTCTCCCTGGGTTATAGACCTGGGAGTGCAGATGTTAGTTCAAGGTTCAATAGCTGTGTGACGATAAAGGAAACAAAAAGGAGAGCAAGAAGATAGAACCTGATTCCCTGATTCCCAGCATTGTTGTGCTCTGGTACAAGCCGTGGGCCCCCTGAGTCCATTCTTTCATGGGATAATCTTCTGTGCATTAAGCTACTGTTGTCTTGCTTTCTGTTGCTCACAGACAAACACTATTCTAAATAATGCATACTTTGGTAGTATATATGAGGTACTCTAGAACATTAAAAAAGTGACTAAAGATGTCTGGCAATTCAGTAAAATAATGATTTCTCTTTAACAATTTTGAACCCTTATAAATTGAAAATTACTGTGCCAAACCTTCCTGTAGGTACAAAGATGCCTTAAGTGAATTTTCTGTCAAGAAGGTTATGATGTAAAATAGTGTAGGGTATATCCAAAAGACTTCTGGACTTGGAGTTGAGATTTGGGTTCAAAATATGCCTTTTAATTAGTCATGTAACACACCTTCTTTATTGATTTATTGCTATGGTTTATTAACTCATTGTCAATAACTTTGTGCTGAGCCCTTTATTATACCTGATCTTTACAACTATAAGTAAGACTTGACAGTATCCCCCATTTTCAGGAAGCTGATGCTCAGAGTAATAAATGAGCATTCAGAGTCACATGGTTAGTGAACAGCAGAGCTGGGATTCAAATCTCAGCCTGTCGAAACCCAGACTTTGCCACTCTTAATATCCTTATCTGTAATCTGGCTGTGATTATATCACTTCTTGCTGCCTCAGAGAGTTTTTTCCAAGACTAAAAAGAGAATGAAATTGGGGGCTGGAATTACTTTTTTTTCCTTTTAACCATAAAATACTGTAGAATTATAAGGTGTCACAGTCAGACTTGGTGCATGACATATAGCAAAAAGTGAATTTAATGTAAGACGGAGATCAATGTAAGGGATCAAGTGGAAAAAAAGGAGAGAGAGATTAATCCCAAAGTGATGGCAATTCAATTGTATCTTTAAAGATGGCTTTGAGCATCTGTGAAGACCATTAAGTGGGCATCAGGTCTTTCCATCATTTCTTCATCTCCTGCTCTACCAGAGTCATCAGTGGCATGAGCCACTTCTCATCCCTCTTTGCAATGCTCACTTTACAGAGCACAGGCCTTAGGCAGGGTGTGTGCCAGTGATGTTGTAGTCACATTATTCTGATTAGGGATGCTTTTCTTGGGCAAGATTTCTTAGCTTCTTAAGGACAAATTGGTAATAGTTTACCCTCTAACTTTTTTACTTAGAAACTTCTCAAGTACCTCTCCTAGAATCTCAAGAATCAAATTCCAGATCTCAGCTCAAACACCACAAGGATGTCAAAGACATTTTTTCATGTGCTGTGTTAATCCAGGAACAAAATGTTGAGAGATGTCATCAACAAAATAGAAAATAAAGGTTAAATTTGGACTCTTCCACTCTATCTGTGTTGTGGTAGTTCTCAGACTTTTATGTCGAGGTCATCCAAATATATGAAGAAAATGGGGAAAATCCATAGAACTGAATGACCCAATTCATTCATGCATCCATTTTGCAAACATTGATTGAATTCCTATTGTGTCAGACACTGTTACAGGCAGTAGGGATACAGCAGTAAAAAGAAAAACTCTGGTGGTTGGTACATTATTACCGAGTAGCTGGCTACTTTTCTTTTAGTCCTTTTCCCTCACCCCCACCTTAAAAAGGCTCTTTGCAAATCATACTTAGTGCCCTTGTACAATTAGCTTTATTGAGAGTAAGAATCATGGTTCTTTTTATCTGGCTATTCTATTATGCCTAGCACAGAGTATCATTGTGTATGTGTGTGTGGGGGGGTATCTGTGTGTGTGTGTGTGTGTGTGTGTGTGTGTGTGTGTGTGTGTGTGTGAGAGAGAGAGAGGGAGAGAGAGAGGGATGAGCAGTGGGGAAATAGCATGGGGGTGAAATGAAAATAGGCTCTGGAATCAGAATGAAAAGAGTACTGGATCCAGACATTTAGTTAATGAAGTTCACCTGATTATTACATAAGTTATCATGTAGTATCTTGGATTGTTACTAAAAATAGTAAGCAGACTTCTTACAAGTCTGACTTACATCAAACTGGCTCCCGGGCTGTTTACTATAGATAAGGGCATTGGTTTCCTGGGCAGGTTGCTGCATGTTATGCATCAGAGTTCTATTTTTATGTATGGTCCTGCCTTGTCCAAGTGTATAATCAGTCTCTCATAACTTTTAAATTTCTTTAGATCTTACTGTTTCCTAATCTACATACTGATGTTGGTAGGGCTGTAGTCAAGATAAAATGAGTTAATCATGTAGAGGTCTTAGAGTCTCACTAACAGAGAGGAGGGCTGAGTAAGTATTTGCTACCTTCGTCCTCTACAGCTGACTGCAGAGGCTGTGATCCCAGGCAGCTACACCAAGGGTTCAGAAACTCTCTAAGAGCACAAATAAGCACAGAGTTTATGGGAAGTGGCTGCCAGCAGCAGGCTGGTCATGACATGTCTCAGCATTTTCAGTGGCACAGAGGGACATTACCAGGATGTGAGAATTACTGTTGATAGAGATCAGGAATTTGAGTTGGAAAAATAAGAGTTCTGCTTAGTGTTAATTACTTACAGCTGTGTAGCCTCAGGCACGTAGCCGCCAATCTTGCCCTCTTTTATAAAATGGGGATGATGTTATAATCTCTTAGTGAAGGATAACTAAATAATACATATAGAGCACCCCACATAGTACCTGGCAGAGAGTAAGCACTGTGTAAAAGGTAACTTTTTATTGTTATTATCATGGACTCAGCCAGAGGCCAACCACTCTTTTCCTGGAAACAGAAAGCTCCCGTGAAGTAGAAAGGTCTGTCCTCTTGGGTAATAATCATTCTAGACCCGTCTCTTTGGTGTTGGCACTGTGTATGCACTAGGCGTACCCAAAGTGTTTATCATTGAACAGAAGCTTAGTGACTGAAGCCCAGAACCATGCCTGTTAACCATTCCCAGGTGATTTTGTACATAGTAGGGCTTTGAAAACCATCCCTATATTGTTCTCCTCTGTGTGCACGTGTTTCTCTGAAGCAATCTTCCATCCTCCTCACACCTGCTATAACTTACAGGAAACTCACAGCACTCTTCTCCCTTTACAGAGTAGAGAGGCTGCCAGATGTCCACTGAGAGGACAGGATCAGATCTCTGACCGGTAAGTCGGTGTCTCTTCTTGTTTGGGGGTAAGTGCTGGTCAGTCCTGTTCTGGGCTTGCTGACAGACATGTTTTGCCAAGATAGCTTTGGGCAGGCGGGTGAAAGAAAGACTGAATGTCGCTGGGAGCAGAATGAATTTTTAGTGAGAAAACTTTGTAGCTGGCAGAATTTTTGAAATGCTTATATCTTTTAAAAATTATTTCTTTATTGCTGCACTGGGTCTTCCTTGCTGTTTGCAGACTTTCTTTAGTTGCGGCGAGTAGGGACTGCTCTCTAGTTGTGGTGTGTGGGCTTCTCATGGCAGTGACTTCTTCTGTTGTGAGGCACAGGCTCAGTAGTTGTGCAAGGGCTTAGTTGCTCCACAGCACTTGGAATCTTCCCAGACCAGGGATCTAATCCATGTCCCCTAGGCCACTACTACCAAGGAGGGCAGAGCTGACTGCAGGCAGTGCCTCCCTTGGCCTTCACTGAGAGAGTGAGGCTTTTGGGGGTATGTCTGAGTCTGACATCCTTGGACTCATGTCAGCTCTGTTCCAGGGTTCCAGGCAGCATGGGTGAACCTGGACTCAAGGGAGCAGGTATCTAGAGCTTAGCATTAGCTTGGACCTATTTCTATTGTTTCTGGCACTCGGGGATCTCCCTCGGGTTTGTTGGGTCTTCCTCTCCTGTTTGAAAAGTCAGGAGCCTTGCAAGAGTTGAAGTGGCCTGGCCTTGTGCTGGCACATAGTGAAGTTTTCATTGATGAGGGATGTCTGCTGTCAGTTTGGGGAAACTGGGAGGAAAAGGCAAGCATAAATGATCGAAGGGCTTTTATTCTGTCTTTGATGGTACCCTCTCTCTTGTTAGGTGAGTTTTGAGAACGAGCTCTATCTCTGGGTTATTCAGACAGAACCTGGTCTATTACCCTCTGGGTTCCACTGGAAGGAGGATGAGACTTAGTGTCCACAGGGAACTGAGGGAGTGGGAGGGCTTAACTGGGGCATCATAGATGCAGTAAGTTCCAATGGCTGCTTTTCAGTCACTAGTAGAAACTGATGAAAATAAGAACAAGACTTAAGTGGAATCCAACTCTGTGAGTGTTCTGATTTCTCCACATTTGAGATGGTTCTTGCCTAGTTTCCCTGTGTATTGCAAGCACTTGAACTTATCAGAGGCCCATGCATTTTGACTGTGATAGAGGTGCTGCAGGAAAGGGAAACAGTCATTCTCAAGTCCCTGGGACCAACTGCCAAGTGAGAGTCCTTGACTTTCCAAAGGAAAGAGTCCAACAATGAGTCAAAGTAAAGCAAAAGCGAGTTTAGAGAGATGCTATTCCTTAGGCAGAATACCCACCATCTTAGAGAGTGAGAGGCAGCCCTGGGGCATGGGGTTGTTGGTTTTTTTATGGGCTGAGTAATTTCATACTCTGATGAGTGGGAGGAATATTCCTGCTATTTTTTTTTTTGAGTTCAAAAAACCTTGAAACTTCAAATAAATAAAACGTGTTTATGAAGCTGTATAAATGAAATGGAAAATGACAGACATTTTATTTGTAGTTCTTAAAAGATAAAAATGTTGAGTAAAGTGAGTTATCCTTTAGTTTTTAATTAAAAAAATTAATTGGAGGATAATTGCTTTAAAATATGTTGGTTTCTGTGGTACAACAACACAAATCAGCCCGTGTGTGTGTGTGTGTCCCCTCTTCCTCTTGAGCCTCCCTCCCTGCCTCTATCCCACCCTCTAAGTCATCACAGGGCACCAGATTGGGCTCCCTGTGTTCTGCAGCAGCTTCCCATTAGCTAGCTATTTTATATTTGAAAGTGTATATATGTCAATGCTACTTTCTCAATCTGTCCCACCCTCCTCTTCCCTTGCTGTGTCCACAATCTGTTCTCTCTGTCTGGGTCTCCATTGCTTTCCTACAATTAGGTTAATCAGTACTAGTTTTCTAGATTCCATATATGTGTGTTAATACAAGATAGTTTTCTCTGACTTACTTCTCTCTGTATAACAGGTTCTGGGTTGATCCAGCACACTCCAACTGACTCAAATGCATTACTTGTTATGGCTTAGTACTATCCCATTGTATATATCTACCACAACTTCTTTATCTGTTCATCGCTCGAAGAATATCTAGGTTGTGGCCGTGCCTTAGCTATTGTAAATAGTGCCACAGTGAACATTGGGGTACATGTGTCTTTTTGAATTATGGTTTTCTCAGTAGTGGGATTGCTGGGTCATATCGTATTTTATTCCTAGGTTTTTTTTTTTTTTAAAGAAAGAATCTCCATACTGTATCGATTTACATTCCCACCAACAGTATAAGAGGTACTTTTCTCCACATCCTCTCCAGCATTCATTGTTTGTAGATTTTTTGATGATGGCCATTCTGATTGGTGTGAGGTGATACCTCATTGTAGTTTTGATTTGCATTTCTCTAATGACAGGGATGCTGAGCTTCTTTGCATGTGTATTTTGGCCATCTGTATGTCTTCTTTGGAGAAATGGCTGTATTCCTGCTGTTTTGGGGAAGGTGGAGATTCTCAGGAACTGGGCCACTGCCTATTTTTTGCCTGTTTTTGGTTCTGCCCTGAAAATGTCATAGTGTTAAGGGAGAGTGATATTTTAGTATTATAATGAAGGCATAATAAGCTAAAGGTCAGTGACCACACTGTTCTTGTTGATTTCAGCTGGTTGCGGCCAGTTTTTATTGTGTTCTAAGTGCTGTTCCCTTTGTGCATTTATCTAGCAGCTGTGCCCTGCCCCTTTCCCTCCTATCTCAGAGGGCAAGAATCACCCAGGAGCCTGGCCTTGGATTTATGAGGGAAAAGGTACCATGTGTTCAGGTTCAGAGGAGAGAGACTCATCCAGCTTCATGATGTGAAGGGAGTCAGGTTCTTGTCGTCTCTGTAGGAAATTATTTTCATTTTTTGAACCAATAAACAATTGAAGTCAATAAGTTTCTTTTCTGTGTTGGCAGAAGACCCAGCCATCTGTGTGGCATAGCCTGAGTGCATGGGAGACCAAAGCTTCAGAAAATGTTCAAGGGAGACCTGGGGAGAGAAAAACAGAGATGGGGACCTGGGACGGGGGCCAGAAGTTATGAAAAGACAAAGAGGCTGAAGTGGCTGAAAATGAAATAGGCAAGGAAGAGTTAGACAGTGTTTGAGAAGGAAGGATGTGACAAGAGGGCGGGTATCCTGAGGCTGGATACTCAGGAGGTAAGAATTAATCCACCCACACAGGAGGTAATTGGGAGAATGGTACCGTGAGCTGATAAAAGTGGAACGACTGACCTGAATGAATAAGGAAACATGAATTGGAAATATTCTCACAAATCTATATATTCCTATGACTATATGAAAGTTGGAGATAAGTTGTGTCTTTGTTCCAAGAAGGACCACGCTATGACCAACAAATGGGCGTAACCGATGGAAATTCACGTTGCTTATGTTCACTCTCCTGTTTCTATTCTTGGGAGGGAAAGGGAAAAAGAACAGACTTTCTGCCACTCTTTGGCTATAGGAGAGAGGAGAAGAGGTCTTGCTCTTTCTCAACTGTGTTTGAGAGGGAGAGTGAAGTGAATGAATAAATGCAGAGATGAACTTGCTGTCAATTTCGCTACCTTCAAACCAACATCCCAGGAGGTGTAGGCATGTTGGCTACTCAGCAGCAGTTGTTTGCAGAAATGGGGTTAGAAGGGCAGGTGGGTGGCTGCAGTGCTCTAGGGGAAGCTTTAGAGGCCGGGTTACCAGATATTGACCAGACTCTTTTCAGAAGGTTTTCTTTTTCCCCCCTTGTGGGAATCACACCTTTATTAGCAAATATACCTCTTCAAGAAAAGCTTCTGCAGAGACCCCTCACCCTAGTTGGATGAGGTAATTTACAATACCTCTTCTCCCTGGCTTGTGGCAAAGCCAAGCAGAAGGCATCTACATTTTTATTCTTGTTTATGGTACTGTTTGACTTGTACATTTTGTACCTATATCTTTAGATATAAATACTGTTTTGTATTTTTGTGTATGTGAATGTGTTGCACTAAGAGGAGCAAAAAGATAAATCCTCTTGAGAACCTAGATGCAGGTTTGGGGAAGATAACGGTGGAATGGTCCCTGAGCCCTGGAAAGATTTATTGAACTGAATTCTCATTAAGTGACCAAGTCAAAGACATGTGAAGAGCTTCTCCACATTAATAACTGCCAAGTTAAGCCAGGGAACATTGAACTGATAGGTAGGTCACCCCTTAGACAAGTGCATTCCTTTTGTTTCCTTAAGAAAAAGAGGAAATAGCATAATAAGACTGAAAGGTCATTTATAAAGATGAGATGCAAAGTAAGTGAAGCTTTCTTTGCAACTGAATTCCTTTTTCAAGTAGGTTAGATACAGCAAATAAATAATTTAGCTTGAGGTTTCACAAATGAAGATGAGAGCAAAGGTCATGATCTTTTCTGTTCTTACGATGTGCCAGGAACAAGCAGTTTGTCTCTCAGAAATTGTGCCCAGAAATAAAAGGAAGGCTAGAGACAGTATAATGTATTAAAGAATTCAGACTCTGAAGTTAAAATTAGCCTGGTTCTATTTAGCCTGGGGAATCAACTTAAGGGTTAAGCTGAGATTGAATCAAGTTGAAAGATTGGAGTCAACTTTCCTTTAAATTTTTGCTGTTTCAGGTTTGTTTCAAATAGCAATTTCTGTCATGCTCTAAATACCCACATGGGAATTTGTGGGTTAAAAGCTTTAAAATAACACATACACTTTTTCATCAGCACTCTTATAGAATGCCCCAACTAGGTAACTTCTTAGTTATTTCCTCTGTATCTGTGCATGAAGCAGTACAACATGCAGACAGACTGCAGGTTCAGTAATTTCTAATGATTGAAGGGTTCAAATTTCAGCTTCATGATCTACAAGGAGCAAACCAGACTGGAAAGGGCATGGCTTAGAAAATGATCTTTATTAAGTGATGGCAAAGCATGAAGATATTGCTCTCATTTTGGAATTGCTGTCTTCTAGGCAGGGTGCAAGTTACCATCAACACTTTTTTTAATTAGAGTATAATTGCCTTACAATGTTGTTGTTAGTTTCTTCTGTACACTGAGGTAAATCAGCTATAGGTATAAATCCCCTCCCTTTTGAACCTCCTCCCACCTCCCCCCATCCCATCCCATCCTACCCTTCTCAGTTCAGTTCATTTCAGTTGCTCAGTCATGTCTCTTTGCAACCCCATGGACTGCAGCACACCAGGCTTCCCTGTCCATCACCAAGTCCTGGAGTTTACTCAAACTTATGTCCATTGAATCAGTGATGCCATCCAGCCATCTCTTCCTCTGTCATCCCCTTCTGCTCCTGTCTTCAATCTTTCCCAGCATCAGGGTTTTTTCCGGTGAGTCAGTTCTTTTCATCAGGTGGCCAAAGTATTGGGGTTTCAGCTTCAACATCAGTCCTTCCAGTGAATATTCAGGACTGATCTCCCCTAGGATGGGCTGGTGGAATCTCCTTGCAGTCCAAGGGACTCTCAAGAGCCTTCTCCAACATAACCGTTCAAAAGTATCGATTCTTTGGCGCTCAGCTTTCTTATAGTCCAACTCTGACATCCATACATGACGGCTGGAAAAACCATAGCTTTGACTAGATGGACCTTTGTTGCAAAGTACTGTCTCTGCTTTGTAATATGCTGTCTACCTTCTAGGTCATCACAAAGCACCAAGCTGAGCTCCTTGTTTTATACAGTATCTTCCCACTAGCTATCTGTTTTACACACTATCGACATAAAGGCTGCTTTCAGTTGGGGGAAATCTTCCCATTCTGAAGATTTTATGGCATATTTATAAATCATAAAATGGTAGAGATAGTAAGGAAAGAAATAGCATAGAAGTTAGAATTTCTGGATTTGGATTCCAGACTTGCTGTTTATTTGCTGTTGTTCATGAGAAAATAGTTTACTTTTAGTTCATTGTGTCGAGTCTAGGCTTTATGTTTCTGTTTTTACTCTGTAATCATCACTAAAACATACCATGTCTCAAATGAGCATACCTTCTAGTTCAGCCTTTCTCTGCTGCCCTAAAATTCTTTGTCACCCATCACTTTGGTACTCAGAGTATATTCTGAGAACCACTGTCCCACTGACCTGAAATGTTTATTAACAAAACTATTTCTGGGGCCCACCTTTCTCCTCTAGAAAATAATTTCATGAGGAAGTAAAGGGTGTGTAAGCAGCCATAGGGTTTGCATTTTTAATGAACCATATCCCAGACAATTATATCAGACTCTCAGAGGTAGAACCACAGGCATCAATATGCTTCTTAAAAGATTTTGCCTGGTGACTCCATGGTATAACCAGATTAAAACCTATTGCCTAAAAATTAGTGAAATAGGTTCTCAGTGTATGTTTGTTAAATGACTGTCCTCTGGGGTTCTCCAGAAAGGTCAAGAAGGTACAGTGTTATTGTTTAAAGCAAAATCTCACATTCTCTAAACCACCTTGTGTTTGACTGAAGAGGGAAATGATATTGTTTTCTGTGATTGAAGGATACCGTATAACCTCTAAAAGGAGGATGAGAGCGAGAGAGAGCGAGAGCGAGAGAGAGAGAGAGAGAGAGAGAGAGAGAGAGAGAGAGCGAGAGAGAGAGAGAGAGAGCGAGAGAGAGAGAGAGAGAGAGAGAGAGAGAGAGAGAGAGAGCGAGAGAGGGAGAGCGAGAGAGAGAGCTAGAGAGAGAGCGAGAGAGCGAGAGAGAGAGCAAGAGAGAGAGCGAGAGAGAGAGAGAGAGAGAGAGAGAGAGAGCGAGAGAGCGAGAGAGAGAGAGAGAGAGAGAGAGAGAGAGAGAGAGAGAGAGAGCTAGAGATTTGAAGGTAGGGAAAGGAAGGGTGGCTTTGAGGGTAGGTGTCACATCTCTGCCAGTGGGATCAGCACCGCCGAGATCTGTGTGGAGGGCATAGGGAGAGCAGAGACTCCAGAGCTGGGGGATTTTTCACCTCCTGTTAGGAATTACCAGACCCCTTGATTTAAGGCTGTGACATTGCCTCCAGCAACTTGCTCGTGCGAAAGGACTATTTGACTAAGAGACTTGACAGTTTTGCCCTCGGGAACGTGAGTTACCACTTTGTTTTCCAAAACATGTCCTCCTGTTACTGAGCCACTTAAGGACATGTGTTTCCTTGGCAGTGACATTCACATTTTGCATGAGATGGGTCCGAAATAAATTGCATGTGCTAGTGTACAACCTGAATTCTAACTTGCTAAGTCCTTACATTAAAATCTACATGATATATATATATTTTTTAGAAAAATGCTCCTAATCTTCCTTTCTTGCTTTTTATATACCCCATACCAGTAAAATGTCTCTTTCTTAGAATTTAAACTCTGTGAGAATATACAAAAAGAAATGTTCATATTAATATAATCACTGTGCTAAGAGTTTATACCATGCATGAAATAGAGGGCATCTGTGATTTTAAAAACAAAACAAAATAAAACCAATGCCCCACACCTTTGAAAAATGACTTCCTTCTCTCATCTCTGTCCCTCTCCTTATGGACTTCTCTAGCAGTGTACATGGCTATGCTTGGGAATCATGGCCTCGGCAAGTTGGTGTTAATATTAATGAGTATGCTGTGTCTGTCAGTCCTGCTGGGACAGAAAACAGTATTGATAGTCATGGTGGTAGGCAGAAAAATGGCTCCCCCAAAATGTCAACATCTTAATTTCCAGTACCTGTGACTATTTCCAAGGCAAAAAGGAGTGTGCTGATGTGATTAAATTAAGGATCTTAGGACACTAAGATTATTCTGGGTTATCTAGATGAGTCTAATGTAATCATATGAAGGTTGTTTGTTTGTTTGTTTAATTTGTATAGTTTGAAGTGGAGGATAATTGTTTTACAGTGTTGTGTTGGTTTCTGCCACACATCAACATGAATCAGCCATAGGTGTACATAGGTCCCCTCCCTCTTGAACCTCCCTCACTCCTCCCACCGCATCCCACCCGTCTAGGTTGTCACAGAGCACTGTGCTGAGCTCCTTACATCATATAGCAAGTTACCACTGGGTGTCTGTTTTACATATGGTAATGTACATGTTTCAGTGCTACCCTTTCAATTCATCCCACCCTGTCCTTCCCCTGCTGTGTCCACAAATCTATTCTTTACGTCTACATCTTTGTTTTTCCTCTTTGTTTCTTACTTCACTCTGTACAACAGGCTCTAAGTTCATCTACCTCACTAGAACTGACTTAAATCCATTTTTAATGGCTGCATGATATTCCATTGCATATGTGTACCACAACTTCTTTATCCATTCTTCTGCCAATGGACATCTAGGTTGCTTCCATGTCCTGGCTATTGTAAATAGTACTGCAATGAATATTTGGGTACATATATCTTTTAGAATTGTAGTTTTCTCAAGATATATGCCCAATAGTGGGATTGCTGAGTCATGTGGAGTTTGATTCCTAGTTTTTAAAGGAAATTTCATAGTGTTTTCCATGGTGGCTGTATCAACTTACATTCCCATCAATTGTGCAAGAGGGTTCCCTTTTCTCCACAGCCTCTCCAACATTTATTGTTTGCAGATTTTTTGGATAATGGCCATTCTGACCAGTGTAATCACATGAGCTTTTAAAAGTGTAAAACTTTTCTTGTCTGTGTTCAGAGGGAGATAAGACTATGGAACAGAGAACCAGAGAGATAGCAGCATGAACAGAACTCAACCCAATATTAGCAGCTTTAAATGAAGATAGAGGAAGGGGCCACAAGCCAAGGGAGGCAGGCAGCCTCTAGAGGCTGCAAAAAGCAAGAAGACATTCTCCCCTAGAGCCTCCAGAAAGGAACACAGCCTTGATACCCACATCAGAATTTTGACCTCAAGTACTGTAAGATAATAACCATATGTTGTTTTTGAGCTGCTAAGGTTGTGGTAATTTGTTACAGCAGCAATGGAAATGAATATACTCACTGTCCTGGACTGAGGGTTGGAGTCCTGGACTTAAGTTCTCCATCATGGAAGAGACTGTACTCCAGGAGCTTTGACAGTCTGTGAGCTACCTTTTTCTCATCTGATAAATAAAGGAGTTGATTCCAGTGAGTTGATTTCAAACGTTTTTACTCACATAACTTTTCTTCAAAAGAACTATTACATAGAAGATGGACCTGCTCTGTTGAAGAGGGAGGCCTGGAGCCTAGTGGGCAGGAGCCCATTGTCCTCAGTACAGAAGAGTGACACTGTATTGTCGGTGTCACTGGCAATGACAATTCCATCGCTGCTATAATTCATTTCCATTTCTGCTATAATAAATTACCATAACCATAGTGACTTCACACAGGGTTATTGTCTTATAGTACTGGGTATCACAAAGCTGCGTTCCTTCCTGAAAGCCGTGTTCTTTCTAAAGGGCAGGCTGCCACGAGAGTTCATTCAGGTGAGCAGCTCCTATGGAGGGACAGCAATGGGACTTAGAGATCCACATGTCTGGATTTCTTGAAGGATATACATGGGGAAATTATTATTTTAAAATTTTTATTGGCATGGAGGCACACCTATTCCTTTCCATATTGTATATTTTATGGCTAATGCCATTGGTCTTCCTAGAGAAATCACTGCTTTTGTCAAGGGCATAAGGTACTATTCTTTGCTTTCTTGTAGAAGTTTTGTAGAAATGGCCATCCCGCATGGTTTTTGAGACCTTAGTTCCCTGACTGGGGATTGAACCTGCACCCCTTGCATTAGAAGTGCAGAGTCTTTTACCACTGGACCACCAGGGAAGTCCTGGAAAAAATATTTTTATTGAAATACAGATGATGTAAAATATGTTATAGGTATGTATTATACTGATACACAGTTTTAAAGGTTATGCTCCATTTATAGTTATTATAAAATATTGGCTTCCTGGGATGTACAACATACCCTTATAGCTTATTTTATACATGATAGTTTGTACCTCTTAATCCTACATGGGAAAATTTTTAGGGGAAATACATCTGGTAATATTGATTATCAGAACATGCACCTTGAAAATTATTCTGTCAGAAAATTGAAAATAGTGCATTTCTATTTTGAATGAGGTGTTTATCTCTCTGAGAACATACATTCTGTATTTCTTTAGCAAACTAGGATAAAATCAGAGGGGAGAACTTGTCTGAAGCTATATTAACATAGAATAGAATTTTGCTAAGTCAAGTTTGTAAAAACTTCAGTGAAACAACTCTTTAGCTTTTTTTAAATGATGCCAAAATAGTTTATTTGATCATACTATTAATTTTCAAATAGCTGTGTTTGTACTTAGGAGCTAGCTTCTGATTCACATGTGATTTGTTGTTGTTAGCAACCTTAGTTCTTTGGTAAGCCTTAGTATTCTTGTGCTGGTATTTTTTTAAATTATTTTGAAGTATAATTGATTTACACTATTAGATTAATTTCAAGTGTACAGCAAAGTGATTCAGCTACATCCTTATATTTTCAGTTATGGTTTATCACAGGATATCAAATATAGTTCTCTGTCCATATAGTAGGACCTTGTTGTTTATAGATCCCGTGTATACTAGCTTGCATCAGCTAATCCCCAAATCTCAACCCATCCCTTACCCAAACCCTTCTCGCCTTTGGCAACTACCAGTCTGTTCTCTGTGTACATGATTCTGTTCATAGATAGGTTCATTTGTGGCATGTTTTAGACTCCACATATAAGTCATATTATATGATATTTGTTTTTCTCCGTCTGACTTACTTTCCTTAATATGACAATCTCTAGGTCTATCCATGTTGCTACAAATGGCATTATTTCATTATTTTTTATGGCTGAGTACTATTCCATTGTATGTATGTACCATATCTCCTTAATCCATTCCTCTGTTGATCAACATTTAGGCTGTTTCCATGTCTTGGTTATCGTATATAGTGCTTCAGTGAACGTAAGTGTATGTATATCTTTTAAAAGTATGGTTTTCTCTGAGTATATGTCCAGGAGTGGGACTGCTAGATCAATATAGAAACTCTATTTTTAGTTTTCTTAGGAACCTCTATACTATTTTCCATAGAGGTTACACCAGTTTACATTCCCAGTAACAGTAAAGAAGGATTCCCTTTTCTCCATACCCTTCTGAGCATTTCTTATTTGTGGACTTTCTAATGATGGCCATTCTGACTATTGAGAGGTAATACCTTAGTGTGTGGTTGTTTTTTTTTTTTTTTTTTGAGAGATGCTTAAGTTTTTTTATTACAAAGTAATATCACTCAGTTGGTGACTGCAGCCATCAAAATAAAAGATGCTTGCACCTTGGAAGAAAAGTTATGACTAATGTAGACACCATATTAAAAAGCAGAGACATTACTTTGCCAACCAAGTTCCATCTAGTCAAAGCTATGGTGTTTCCAGTAATCATGTATGGATGTGAGAATTGGATTATAAAGAAAGCTGAGTGCCAAAGAATTTATGGTTTTGAACTGTGATGTTGGAGAAGAGTCTTAAGAGTCCTTTGGACTGCAAGGAGATCCAACCAGTAAATCCTAAAGGAAGTCCTGAATATTCATTGGAAGGACTGATGCTAAAGCTGAAACTCCAATACTTTGGCCATCTGATGAGAAGAACTGACTCATTTGAAAAGACTGGGAAAGATTGAAGGTGGAAGGAGAAGGGGATGACAGAGGATGAGATGGTTGGATGGCATCACCAACTCAATGGACATGAGTTTGCGTGAACTCTGGGAGTTGGTGATGGACAGGGAGGCCTGACGTGCTGGAGTCCATAGGGTGGCAAAGAGTCAGACATGACTGAGTGACTGAACTGAATTGAATATGCAATTAGGGTAAAACATCAAAAGCTATAGGAAGAAATAAGACAAAAATTACCAGCCCTATTTTTGTTTGTGTTTCAGTTGTTCAGTCATGTCCAACTCTTTGCAAGCCCATGGACTGCAGCACATAAGGCTTTCCTGTCCTTCCCCATCTCTTGGAGCTTGCTCAAGCTCAAGTCTATCAAGTCGGTGATGCCATCCAACCATTTCATCTTCTGTCATCCCTTTCTCCTCCTGCTTTCAGTCTTTCCCGTATTAGGGTTTTTTCTAATGAGTTGGCTCTTCACATCAGATGACCAAAATATTGGAGCTTCAGCTTCAGCATCAGTCCTTCCAATGAATATTCAGTGTTGATTTCCTTTAGGATTGACTAATTTAATCTCCTTGCAGTCCAAGGGACTCTCAAGAGTCTTCACCAATACCACAGTTTGAACACGTCAGTTCTTCGCGTCAGTTCTTCTTTCTTTATGGTCCAACTCTCACATCCATACATGACTACTGGAAAAACCACAGCTTTGACTAGATGGACCTTTGTCGGAAAAGTAATGTCTCTGCTCTTTAATATACTGTTTAGGTTTGTCAAAGCTTTTCTTCCAAGGAGCAAGCATCTGTTAATTTCATGGCTTCAGTCACTTTCTGCAGTGATTTTAGAGCCCCCCCCAAATAAAGTCTCTCTCTGTTTCCATTGTTTGCCCGTCTACTTGCCATGAAGTTATAGGAGCAGATGCCATGATAGTTTTTGTTTGAATGTTGATATTTGTCAGCTTTTTCACTCTCCTCTTTCACTTTCATTAAGAGGCTCTTTAGTTCCTCTTTACTTTCTGTCATAAGGGTGGTGTCATGTGCCTATCTGAGATTACTGATATTTCTCCCAGCAATCTTGATTCCAGATTGTGCTTCATCCAGCCCAGCGTTTCACATGATGTACTCTGCATATAAGTTAAATAAGCAAGGTGATAATATACAGCCTTGATGTATTCCTTTCCCAATTTGGAACCAGTCTGTTGTTCCATGTCCAGTTCTAACTGGTGCTTGTTGACCTGCATACAGGTTTTTCAGGAGGCATTTTAGTTCTCCTCAAAACCCAAGATTCATTTCTGGGATAAAAACTTAATGGATTTATATATGTCTATAAATTTTCATGTCAAACACAAGGTATCAGTTTATATTCATAATCTGTCAGTAAGTAAACTGAGTTGTCTTTTTCAGTGACATAGGTAGACTGCCAGAGTCATTTTGAAGTCTTTTTCTAGAAAGAGGAAAAGACCCTCAAAGCTCACAAATAAAATTATTTGGCCAGCTATCTTCAAAAGGGAGAAAATGGGTACAGAAAGAGAGCATTTTATACTTTTTATAAAAAGATTCAATTTCTTATCATATTGACCTTTTATCTTTAATATAAGTTGTCTTAAAGAATTATCTATGTGTAAATAAGGTCATTATCTTGTCTTCATCTCATCTTATATTCCTTTAACTTCTGTTTTGTTTGCTTCCATGCCTCAATGTTACAAAATCACTTCCTTTTCCAGAGGAAATCATTGTCATAAAACAACCACTTACAGGAAATCCATGTTGCCACAATCATTGAATAATGGGACTTGTTCTTCAGACGCTATAGGCCAGACCCACATGCCCCGAAGGGCTTTCAGAGTTATCCACACCCTGGCTGAGCTGGTACTAGGTAGCTGTTTGATAGTTTATAGGTGATCGAATATATTAGCTAGAGGTTTTGTTTTTCACTATGTTGTTTTTATGGTACAACTGGTTGTTTTGTGTCATATGTTACAAATGAAACCCAGTCCCTACTGTCAAGGAGTGTAGAGCTTAGCAATTTTTATGACTTTGATCTGCTTATAAATGGAAGAGATGGACTGCCTAGTATATAGATTCACATGGATTTGAAAAGAAAACCTGATGCCCTGGTAGTTTTTTTTTAAATTGGAGAGTAATTACTTTACACAGTTTTGTTGGCTTCTGCCATATAACATCATGAATCAGATGTAAGTATACATACATACATATATATATATATATATATATATGCATATCCTCAGTGTAGTTTTGATTTGCATTTCTCTAGTAATTGTGCTACTTGGTTTCTTTTCTTTTTTTTTTTTGATGGCTGTTTTCAGTACAGATGGAAATGTTACTTGCAACTCAAAATGAGACTTTGAGAAACTGAGGATGGGGGCAATTTGATATTCAGACACAATATGATTTTCTCAGGAGAAGATGGGGTGCTATTCTAGACAGCAGTGCTACAGATGAGCTGGTAACATGGAAAAGAGGTTTGGAAGAGCAGTAAAATGATGGTGACACAGCAGTGACCCTGACATGGCATATATGTAGGTATATGAGAAAAAGAAAGTGTTAGCCCCTCAGTTGTATCCAACTCTTTGTGACCCCATGGACTGTAGCCCACAGGCTCCTCTGCCCATGAGATTCTCCAGGCAAGAATACTAGAATGAGTAGCCATTCTCTTCTCCAGGGGATCTTCTTGACCCAGGGATCCAACCTGGGTCTCCTGCATTGCAGGCAGATTCTTTACCATCTGAGCCACCAGGGAAGCCCTATACATGGCTGTATGTACACACGCATTTACATGTCTGTGTAAACATATGCATACATGCATATGAGAGTCATTTCAAGTCCAGGGTTCTGGAGAAGGAGAAGAGTCCGGAGCCCTCAAGAAGGAGAAAGCAGTCTGGGGCTCTCAAGGAGAAAAGGACAAATGTTCTTTTCTGCATTGCTTTGTCTTAGTTAATGTAACAGTGTATCTTGCTCGAGGACATGTTTCTCCTTACCTTCTGACCAATCCTATCATCTTAAAATGTATATTATGGGAGTGGGTCTGGCAACATCTTTCTATTGTTCATTCTAATCTTGTTAATTTAAGATATATGTTGTGGGAGTGGGTCTGAAAAAAGTATATAAGGCCTTGACAACACTAGCAAGGGGGGCATTCTCCATCCCCCTTCTGCTGTCTATGTCAGAAGCTTTCTTTGTCCCTTTTCTTACTTTAATAAAACTCTGCTACACAAAAGCTCTTGAGTGATCAAGGCTTGTCCCTGGTCCCGAAGCTAAATCTTCGGAGATCACACATCCAGTATCGTTCACCATGAGCTAGCACATATACCTGTATATATACATTTATAACACAAAGGTATCCTGAGTATTAAACATGACATTTCAATCTATAAGAAAGAAAGTCTAAATTATTTATATCTCACCTCCTAGAGACACAACACTTCTGTGTGTCTTCTGGTCTTTTTGCGTGGCACCCAAATTCCTCACATAATCACCCTCATTCACTAAAAGACATTTTGATATCATCACCAAGGTGTCATTTTCTAATTAGACAACCCTGAGTAGAGTTTGATTTCTTCCATGTTACAGGAACCTAGTTACTTAACCTTTCTAAGATTTCCTCAACTATATGAGGAATACAACTACTATGCAAATAGTACTAGGAATGTTGTCCCAAGGAAGAGCTAATATTATGACTGTCAGTCTTGATTGTGCATGAGAATCACCCAGAATCCTTGGAAACTTCTGATCACCCCACTTCCTCAGAGTGCTGACTCCATTGTATTGCCCTGGCTTGTCCTGTTTTTGCTCAAGTGTTCTCCAGATGACTGTGATGCAGCCAGGACTGAAAAGCACTACGATAATGTGTGCAAAGCTCTGAATATTTAGAACTCAGAAAGGCATGAGCACCATTATTATACTGTGTTTTTAAAAAGAAAATGAATTCATAAAACACGCTCTCACTGTGTTTCAGTCTGTCTATATGATGTGCAGTTTTTATTGCCAAGTATGTGTCACTGTCTTTATCAAATTCCGTGGCTGCTTGGTATTCAGTAGTATCGTGACAGTCCAGTTTACTTGATTAGCTGTACATTAGAAATTTAAGTCATTCTAAGTATTCGACTGTTCTAAAGAGTATTACAAAGAGTCTTGTGCTTATAAATCTTCATAGCTGTTCAACTATTTCCTTAGGAACTGCTGGCTCAGAGGGTACATCCATTTTTGAGGCTTCTGAACATTGCCAAATTGCCCTGTTTAATGGGATGATCAATATCATTTAGGAAGCATTACAGCTACAAATAAGAAAAAGCTTAGTTCAAATTGACTTAAACAATAAAGGAGATTTATTCGCTCAAATAACTGGTAAATCTAGAGATTAAGTGAATTTCAGAGCTAGTTGGATTCAGCATTTCAATGATGCCATCAAAGATCTGTCTATATCACTTCATCTCTTGCCTTAGCCCTATTCCATACCAGCTTTTTTTCTGTGGTCAGAATAAGGCTGCCAACAGTTCCTGGGGCAGCAAGCTTCTTCATCCAGATACAGTGTAATAAATGTCTCTTTAAGAGATTTTCCTAGAACAAGGAAGCTTAAAATTTTAGCAAACCCATGTCTCACCTCTTATTGGTCTGATTTTGATTAATCAGAGATGAGAATATCCTAATCAGTTTATGCCTGAGTCACATATTTTACCCTTAAGAAGGATGGAGTAATCTTCTCCCACAGCTCCAGGTGCAGAAGGGAGGCTTTAGATAACTTGACAGAAGGAAGAGCATAGAAGAGAGAATAGATAACCACAGTGACCAAGATCAACAAAATTCCAAAGAGAATCACAGCAGGATGCTTCTCAACAAAGTTAAAAAGAGGGGAAGAAAGTGAGTTGATGAGAAATGCGTGTGCCAAGTCATTTCAGTCATGTCCAATTCTCATGGAGTTCTCCAGGCAGGAATACTGAAGTGGGTTGCCATGCTATCTTCCAGGGGATCATCCCAGCCCAGGGATCGATCCCATGTCTCTTATGTCTCCTGTAATGGCAGGCGGGTTCTTTACCAGGAGTGCCACCTGGTAGGATTATGTTGGGTTAATAGCTATCTTACTGCCTCCAGCATTCAGTACCAAACAAGTGTGGATTTCAAGAGAACAAGGATGTCTATTATTTTTTAAGCCAATTATAGCACCCTCCTTGCCTCCTAGCACTGTACAGAGCACCTGTTTCCATATATTGTAAATCCATTTAATATGTTATCGACACAATTCGTGGAACAGTAAGTGTTTAAAGTATGTTGTTTAAAGTATAAAATTAGAGTTGTGTGTTTTTAGTTGTTTAAGGGATATTCAGTATCTGTTCTCAGTCTCTCATCCACAATCTAAACTATGTTTCTTGAAGTACAAAAATAGAATTTTGATGTGTGTGTGTGTGTGTGTGTGTGTGTGTATGTCTGGGTATTTGTGTGTAAGAGAGAGATAAACTGACTTGTAAATGGCAATGTGTCCAAAAATACTCCATGGGTGATGAATTATAACTTTCTAGTGAATGTTGCAGGGTTTTATAGGTCATTGGTTCCTAACTAGTGCTTATAGATGAACATACTATCTCATTTAGAGACACTCCACTAAGGAATGTTCCATTTCTACCAGCACCTAGACTAAAACCCTCCTTACCATCAGTTGGAGTCTGGATATAGACATCTGGAAAGATCATGCATTGATTTACTTGAAAAACATTACCCGTGTGGCCAAGTTCTAATTGGATTCCGTCTTATCATGAAAGAGATTGTACAATGTTTCCTCTGGTGCTGCCTGTCTGGCAGTTCCCCAGTAACATTCTGCCTTGCTACCATTCTTTCAAACTCAGACCCAGAGGAGTCTGGGATATGGAAGTATTAACATTTAGATTAATTTCTCATGGCAGTTAGGTTATTGGATTTCTCCTTCTTGCCCACACCCCTTAAACTGCTATAACTATCACAGTCTCCAGTGGACCTGTTAAATAGAAAGCATTGGTGGAATAATGTCTACTGAAAAGGACTGTATCAATTCTGTCTACCTCGAGCATTTGGTACAAAAACATTACACCGAAATATATTTGCAAAAATGTCAGTATTTGTATTCCAGGGACCTTTGAAAGATCGTTTAATCCTTCCACGACTCTAAGTAGAACAGTTTCTTGGCCAGGTTGGAGATGTAATTGTCATGACATATGTGAAACAAATTGTCCTCTTGTGCTTTAACCTTTTCTGCTGAAATCAAACATATATTTAAAGAATAAAATTTGTTTAAAAATAGGGCTTGGAGAAAATTGGGAACTTTTAGTTTTGGTATTAGATGAATTACTCCCTAATATATAGTTGAAATTCATTTATGTGTAATGAATATAAATTTCATTCCACATATCTCAGTAAAAGAAATACCACATCAATTCATTTCTCTGTATCAAACTAAATTAAACTCTGAGACCCACCTTTCCATCTGTTAAGTTTTGAGACACCTTCCCGCTCCCTAATTTTACTCAAGGACCAGATTATCCTGTATGTCTCTGGTTCATGAAGTTCACCTCACCATGGTCATGTAGGGAGCTCACTGTCCAAACTCAGCGGCTCACTGGTGGAGGGTGACTGCCACTGGGGACTGAGTGTGAACCTGCTGATGGTTTATGACGGCTCCTAAGTGATGATGAAAGTGTCACTAAAATGGTAACAAAAGAATAGACTCTTCCCTCAAACATGTCTAATGGTATTGCTTCTCAATGTTTAAGACATGTAACTGCATACGCATAGCTTGAGCACTGCAGTGATAACCAGATGTTAGAGCACAGTTTAACTGCTAGAAGAGCAAAATAGTGAGAAGATAGGCAAGGACTGCCATTTCTTAAAAAGCTTTGCTCTTCCACCAAATCAACAGGGTAGGTCTTACCTGCCAAGTTAGATCCTGGATACTTTGATCTGTTCCCCTTTCCCACTTCATCTTCAGCCTTCACTGGGACTCTAGTGAAGGATCTGTAAAAATAAAAGCTACTAAACAGGTATAGGACTCTCCAGTTACAGAACTGGCTCCCTTAAAAGGCAATGCCAAACCTGTTTTCTTCTTCCACTTAAAGAAGCTCACTTAAGAATGGAATATTACTCAGCATTAAAAAAAAAATTCATTTGAATCAGTTCTACTCAGGTGGACGGAACTGGATCCTATTATCCAGAGTGAAGTAAGCCAGAAGGAAAAACAACAATACAGTATACTAACATATATATATGGAATTTAGAAAGATGGTAACGAGAACCCTGCCTCCTAGACAGCAAAAGAAACACAGATGTATAGAACAGACTCGTGGACTCTGTGGAAGAGGGCAAGGGTGGGATGATATGGGAGAATGGCATTGAAACATGTTAATTATCATATGTGAAATCAATCGCCAGCCCAGGACTGATGCTCGGGGCTGGTGCACCGAGATGACCCAGGGGGAGGGAATCGGGAAGGAGGAGGGAGGGGGGTTCTGGAAGGGGAGCATATGTATACCCATGGCGGTTTCATGTCATTGTTTGGCAAAACCAACACAATAAAGTAAAGAAAATTAAAAAAATAAATAAG